>SJYX01018459.1:130844-202293 GCA_006410675.1 Oreotragus oreotragus
TCAAAGGCTTTGGCATAGTCAATAAAACAGAAATAGACGTTTTTCTGGAACTCTCTTGCTTTTTTGACGATCCAGCGGATGTTGGCAAGTTGATCTCTGGTTCCTCTGCCTTTCCTAAAATCAGCTTGAACATCCGGAAGGTCACAGTTCACAGATTGCTGAAGCCTGGCGTGGAGAATCTTGAGCATTACTTTACTAGCATGTGAGATGAGTGCAATTGTGTGGTAGTTTGAGCATTCTTTGGCATTGCCTTTCTTTGGGATTGGAATAAAAACTGACCTTTTCCAGTCCTGTGGCCACTGCTGAGTTTTCCAAATTTGCTGACATGTTGAGTGCAGCACTTTCACAGAATCATCTTTTAGGATTTGAAATAGCTCAACTGAATTCCATCACCTCTACTAGCTTTGTTTGTAGTGATGCTTCCTAAGGCCCACTTGACTTCACATTCCAGGATGTCTGGCTCTAGGTGAGTGATCATACCATCGTGATTGTCTAGGTCATGAAGATCTTTTTTGTACAGTTCTTCTGTGTATTCTTGCTACCTCTTCTTAAGATCTTCTACTTCTGTTAGGTCCATACCATTTCTGTCCTTTATTAAGCCCATCTTTGCATGAAATGTTCCCTTTGTATCTCTGATTTTCTTGAAGAGATCTTTAGTCTTTCCCATTCTGTTGTTAGCCTCTATTTCTTTCCACTGATTACTGAGGAAGGCTTTCTTATCTCTCCTTGCTCTTCTCTGGAACTCTGCATTCAAATGGGTATATCTTTCCTTTTCTCCTTTGCTTTTCACTTCTCTTCTTTTCACAGCTATTTGTAAGGCCTCCTCAGACAGCCATTTTGCTTTTTTGCATTTCTTTTTCTTGGGGATGGTCTTGATCCCTGTCTCCTGTACAATGTCATGAACCTCCATCCATAGTTCATCAGGCACTCTGTCTATCAGATCTAGGCCCTTAAATCTATTTCTCACTTCCACTGTATAATCATAAGGGATTTGATTTAGGTCAAAATTACCTCTAGGGAAATCTTTTAGGAGTACATTTTCTTGTGGAAAATTACTGAACTTTTGCATTTGAAAAATATGCAAAAGGAGATAAGGAAGCAATGGAGAAACTGTCATATACATCAGTTGTGCACCTCTATAACTCCAAACACAGAGGGGTTGATTATCTAAGGTCTTTGAATGTGGCATCTCTTCACAATTGTCTGATGAACCATTGTATTGATCTCAATCTAAATTCAACCAACAACACAGGAAAAAGAGTGTTTTCATTGCTGCTTTTCAGTCATAAATTCCAAATTATGTTTTTATAAAAGAGAAATCAATGCATAATGGTAGGCTTCATGTTCAATTACTGGGGAATAAGCAGAGATCCTGAAACAAAATAATCTCTATTAATACATATATCCAAATGAAAAGGACCTAAGATATATCTACAAGGTTGACATATTTCCCATGTGGCTCTCTCTGGTTTTTGCTCTAATTTTAGGTTTCAATATCAAATGAACTAGGCATTTGGAGGGAATGTTTTAATAAAACTTGAGCATTTATCTTGCTTATTAAACAAAGAGGATGGAGAAGAAAATCTGTGAATATTCTATGCACATGCACCAAGAAGTATAAACTGTAACAGTTGTCAGGGACTCCATAAATATTAAAAAACTGAAATGCAATGAAATTGAAGTGGGAACTAAAGATTGCACTGAACATTTCTCAAAATGCTTGAGAGTCATGTGGGGATTTTATTATATGCAGATTCCTAGGCTATGAGGAATGCTATTAGGGCTGTGAAAGTCTGAGATGACTGGCAATCAAAACAATAGTTAAAACACTTGTCCTGGGGAGAGGCTGAATACTAAGAAAACCGGGTTAATACAGTTCAAGCAGAGAGACCTGAAAGATGCAGAGAAGTGAAGTGAAGTCACTTAGTCGTGTCCGACTCTTTGCGACCCCACGGACTGTAGCCTACCAGGCTTCTCAGTCCATGGGATTTTCCAGGCAAGAGTACTGGAGTGGGTTGCCCTTTCTTTCTCCAGAGGATCTTCCCAACCCAGGGATCGAACCCAGGTCTCCCACACTGGAGGCAGACGCTTTACCCACTGAGCCACCAGGGAAGCCCATAAGATGCAGGGAAGAACACATAACACATAAAAAAAAAAGTGTGTACAAAAAACAAAACACAAAAGCCGTAACCCAAAATGAGAAGTGGTTAAGAAAGATGTGTTGGGATTCTCAGTCCCCTCCCATACTTCTCATTTTCATGTGAGGGATTGGCACTGGATTCTTTCCTGGATTCCCACTCTTTGCCCTGTCTTGAAGGAGTGTACATCGGTCCACATTTCTGAAATGGGTAAAGTTAACCTTTTAGAGGGGCTTCCCAGGTGATGCTAGTAGTAAAGAACTCACCTGCTAATGCAGGAGACATAAGGGACAGATGCAAGTTCCATCTCTGGGTCGGGAAGATCCCCTTGAGAAAAGCACGGCAACCACTCCAGGATTCTTGCCTGGAGAACCTCATGGACAGAGGAGCCTGGCGGGCTACAGTCCACGGGGTCACAGAGAGTCAAACACAACTGAAGGGACTGAGCACAACCTTTTACAAGACTGTAAACACTGAGGACCTCCTCTCTTTTCCTCTCTGCTGCAACCAATGTGAACAGAGATTGTTACAAATTGTGTCAACCCCACACACCCAAATCTGTCCTAAATACCAAAGTCTAGACTTCACTGGAGGACATGGAGACAGGAAGCATTAAAAGAATCATTTGGCCTTCTCACTAAAGCATGATGTTTTTCAACTGTTTTATCAGTAAAAACAGTGATCATTTATTCTCCAGCTTCCTGTCATCTCTCAGTGTTTCCAAACTTGGGCAGGTCCTGGGAAACTTGTTCCAAGCAAGGTCCCAAGAACAAAGGACAATTGAGCAATGAAATAAACAGATAGAAGGAAAGGATCGGTATTGTCTGAGTTTGAAGAAACAACAGTGTATCCCACGATGAAAACCATCCACATCAAGGGTATTGATTTGAGCCCAGAGAAAAAGTCAAAGGCAAGAAAAAACAACAGGCTTCAGTTTTTCCCTTAAAGAAAGGTAAAACAATGAATTGCTTGATTCTAAATTTAGAACATTAAGATGAGAAACTTTACTTTTCATGAATAAAATGAATGTGCTGGAGGGAGTAAATCACCAAGATTCCATCCAAGTCTAAAATTCTGACATGGATTTAGAAAGTGAAAGCGAAAGTCGCTCAGTAGTGTCTGACTCTTTTGTGATCCCATGGACTATACAGTCAATTCCATGGCCTGTATAGTCAATTGACTATACAGTCAATTCCATCGACTATACAGTCCATGGAATTCTCCAGGCCAGAAGAATACTGGAGTGAGTAGTCTTTCCCTCTCCAGGGGATCTTCCCAACCCAGGGATCGAACCCAGGTCTCCCACATTGCAGGTGGATTCTTTATCAGTTGAGCCACAAGGTAAGTCCAACATGGATTTAATTCATTCAAAAACACATTTACTGAACCTCTACTACATGTTGGCATAGGANCTCCAGGGGATCTTCCCAACCCAGGGATCGAACCCAGGTCTCCCACATTGCAGGTGGATTCTTTATCAGTTGAGCCACAAGGTAAGTCCAACATGGATTTAATTCATTCAAAAACACATTTACTGAACCTCTACTACATGTTGGCATAGGAGAGAGTTTGGGGCAAAGAAATGAAAATAGTACAGTCTGGAGATAAATTGAACAGAAGTAGGAGTAAAGAACCAGTACAATTCAGAGTGATAAGCAGGTAACAAATATATGCAGGAGAAATCTGTTACTTTTGCAGAGCAATTTCACACACACACACACACATATAGGGTACCACACTGGGTCTGGAAGGTTCCCATGGAAGAGAGCAGAAAGGTGATTATGAAGCAAGGATGTTCCTAAGAGGAATTTATAATAGAGCTGAGTAATTCACCAAAATGATCAAAACTCTCACCTTAAATACCATCTTCAACTGAAGACAAAAGAGGATGCTGAGGGTAGTAGTTTGAGATTTCCAAGAATAGGAAGGGAATTAACATGGAGAGGGAAAGGCAAATGTTTGGTAAACAGGTGTTTGCTGGACCCTGCAAAGCCAATGGGACACAGAGAGGAATCTTAACAAACAGACTTTGCTAGGTTCCTCCCTGTCTACACACCTAGTTCATACTACAGTTTTCTGTGGGAATGGCTCCCTTCATGGAACAGGATCTTATCCATACTCTTTTAGGCAGCTTTAGGGAAAGTCAAAGAGTCTTTTGGGCCTTGATCATTTTCAGCTCAAATTATCTTCATAACAAGGAGATATTTTGTTTATCTATATTATCTTATGAAATCTCTAGGATTGACTCTGGATATTTTTCCCTTCTGCTTAATGTTATAGTTTTTTTCAAAATGTTAAGTTATAATATTTAATAAATTAAAAATTACTTTCACATAAGAGTTTCAAAAGAGAAATTCAAAATTAAAACTATGTTTTATATCTGTACTTTATTTCTGAATTGACCTTTTGTTATATTTTTTCATAAAGTACACATTACTATTTCCTCTTCTGAGATTACTTCATATGTCTAAGTTTCGGTTATAAAAAGCAGTTTATATAAAGTGATACCATATTTCGCCAGTCTAAAATAGCATCGAATGACCAAAAATAAAAATTATATGCCATTTACCAACTACAACCTTGCTGCTGCTGTATCATTTCAGTTGTGTCTAACTCTTTGCTACCCCATGGACCATAGCTCACCAGGTTCCTTTGTTCATGGGATTTCCCAAGCAGGAATACTGGAGTGGGTTGCCATTTCCTCCTCCAGGGGGTCATCTCGACCCAGGGATCTAACCCGTGTCTCTGACGTCTCCTGCATTGGCAAGTGGGTTCTTTACCACTAGTGCCACCTGGGAAGCCCCAACGCCAACCTTAGATTTCTCAATTTATGATCAATGACAAATCCCATTCACCCCAAACATTAGTTATCCAAATGGCACATCAAAGAGTAGACATGGAAAAGCTCTGTTCCAAAATAAATAATATGCAGGCCCTGGACAAGTAATTTACCCTCCATGGACTTTGACTTAAAGTGGGAAATACCTAACTCCTTATTTTGAAATAAGAAAACTCAGAGTCAGAAAGGTTAAGGGATTTCTCAGAACTGGTAACCTGTCAGTAGTCATTAAAACTTCAGGAAAAGGCCTCTATAATGTTAATAATAACATTATAATTTAATGTATAAGTCAACAAGAAAAAAGTGACCATCACAACAGAAACTGATCAGAGTACATGAAGAAATAATTAATAAAATGACTACAAATGCTAATAAACATTTCAAAAGATGTGTGCAAGCTTTCCAGAATCAAAGAATAATGAATTTCAAAAGAAGAAAAAAATAACCTATCATAGGCAAGGATTTTGAAAGATTAATGAAGTTATAGGAACACAGACTAATGCTGAGAAAATAAATTAGTAAATAACCTTTATAGAAGGGTTAAGGGATTTCTCAGAACTCATAACCTGTTTAACAATATGCATTATAAACAAAGATATGTCCAGAATAAAAAGACTGGTCAAGAACACTAATATATATGAACAAGGGTATTCATATTACAATTGAAAAATATTAGAAATAATCAAAATATCCACTAAAAGCTTAATTATTAAATAAATTATAGAACAATCATACACTGGCATACTATGTATCTATTAAAAATAATGATATGAATCTACTTTTAATATTGAGATATTTATAAAATAAAGCTAGTAAAAAAAGCAGGCCACAGAACAGCATACATACTGTCCTTTTTACACATGCAACAGGGGAAACTTATTTTTTTTTAATAGTTGGCAACAATCCAGAAACAGGGCAGGAGATGAAAAGAAAACACAATCATAGAGGAATACTAGACAGCTAAGATGTTCAAGAAACTACCATTTTCACTTTTATAAAAATAAAATATCAAAAATAGAACATAAAAGCTAGATTCATGCTCACTGAAGCATTATTTACAATAGCCAAGACATATGAACAATTTTAGAGTCCACTGAGAGATAAGAAGGTAAAGAAAATGTAAATGTATACCATGGGATATTATTCAGCCATAAAAAGAAGGAAATATTGCCATTTGCAGCAACATGGGTGGATCTTGAGGAAATTATGCTAAGTGAAATAAGTCAGAGAAAGACAAATATTGCATTCTACCCATATGTTGAATCTAAAATAAATCCCTAACCTTTTTCATTCTAACTCCCATTTTTATTTTACTTTTAAAAAAAGGTATTTAATTTTTTTCTTACATATATAAGCACATAATTTTTTTTAATGCTTACATTTGATATATTTACTTATTTGATCCATTTACTTATTTATAAATACATAGTGCCATGCATATATTAATAAATAATGTAACATTTTACTTTTTAAATAAATACTTGTGAAAGACCCTGCCAAAATAAATGGCAAAAGAAAATTTCAGATTAATACATTACAAACTTACATATTTAATAAAGTTATTAACAATGAACATATTTAGTAGATATTCAGTTTTACTTTGCAAATTTATGCAGTTAATGGTAAATAATGCAGAACCTTTTTTTTTTTTAAGAAAAAATAATTCAATAACATGCCTGCATGCTCAATTCTTAGGAAGACATGAGAATTTAAAGGGCACTTGAACCTATGAAACTTCAACTCTTATTATGAAAACAGGAAAATACAAAGACTAGACCGCAGCACACGTATGACTGAGAGTCATGGTAAATGGAACTGACCATAGGCACATGGAATCCACAGAAAAAAAAAGATCTCAGTGAATCAGAACAGTCATTTCAGGGTTCATGAAGGTGCTAACAGTTCATTCTTGGAAGACAGAATGTTAGTAGGGTAGAGTGAGGCAGAGAAAGACATTTCAAATGAGAGGAATAACAAAACTGGAATTGTAGAAGGGACAAAACTACAAGTGATTCCAGAGGTCGTGAAAAGATAAGCCTGCCTAGAGCTGACGGCTAGAATTGAGGAAATGATACTAACAACTAGTGTTTGTGGAGGGCTTATCATATGTCCAGCACTGTGCTAGGTGCTTTACAGGCATTAGTAGCTTACTAAAGTGCACAAACTGCCAACATCCATTGGATCACAGAAAAAGCAAGACAGTTCCAGAAAACATCTACTTCTGCCTTATTGACTATGCCAAAGCCTTTGGCTGTGTGGATCACAACAAACTGTGGAAAATTCTTAAAGAGATGGGAATACCAGACCACATTATCTAACTTGAGAAATCTGTATGCAGGTCAAAAAGAAACAGTTAGAACTGGATATTGAACAGACTGGTTCCAAATTGGGAAAGGAGTACCCCAAGGCTGTGCCTTGTCACCCTGCTTGTTTACGTGAAATGCCAGGCTGGATGAAGCACAAGTTGGAATCATGACTGCCAGAAGAAATATCAATAACCTCAGATATGCAGATGACACCACCCTTATGGCAGAAAGCAAAGAGGAACTAAAGAGCCTCATGATGAAAGTGAAAGAGGAGAGAGAAAAAGCTGGCTTAAAACTCAATATTCAAAAAACTAAGATCATGGCATCCAGTCCGATCAGTTCATGGCAAACAGATGCAGAAACAATGGAAACAGTGAGAGACTTTATTTTCTTGGGCTCCAAAATCAGTGCACATAGTGACTGCTGCCATGAAATTAAAAGACACTTGCTCCTTGGAAGGAAAGCTATGACAAGCCTAGACAACATATTACAAAGCAGACATTTACTTTGCCGACAAAGGTCCATCTAGTCAAAGCTGTAGTTCTTCCAGTAGTCAGGTATGGATGTGAGTTGAACTCTAAAGAAAGCTTAGTGCTAAAGAACTGATGCTTTTGAATTGTGGTGTTGGAGACTCTTGAGAGTCCCTTGGACTGCAAGGAGATCAAACCAGTCCATCCTAAAAGAAATCAGTCCTGAACGTTCATTTGAGGGACTGATGCTGAAGCTGAAACTCCAATACTTTGGCCACCTGATGTGAAGAACTGACTCATTGGAAAAGACCTGATCCTGGGAAAGACTGAAGTCAGGAGGAGAAGGGGACGACAGAGGATGAGATGGTTGGATGGCCTCACCGACTTGATGGACCTGAGTTTGAGCAAGCTCCAGGAGTTGCTTGATGGACAGGGAAGCCTGCAGTCCATGGGGTTACAAAGAATCAGACACAATTGGGCGACTGAACTGAACTGAGGTGCACAATAAACCAATAAGGTAAGAATAAATATGATCCTGTTTGGGTAGGTGAGAAGCAGAACCCGAGAGACATCAAGTGGAAGCCCAAAGTTCCCCATCTGGTCAATGACAGCATCAACAGATTAATTCCCAGTACGTCTGATTCCTGAGTACACTCTTGAATAGCCACACCCCTCTATTAATAAAAAAGGGTTTTATCCTGTAGCAACACGATGGCCAATGAACATGAAAGGACTATTTAAGATGAAAGCCCTATTAAAAATAGCCTATCTGCAGTAGGTAGAGAAGATTAGAAAATGAAATTCATGATGAAAATGTCTCTATTGCAAGTGTTACTTGAATTTCTCCAATTTAGAGTAGATTAGTAGAAAATTCCTCATATCCATCCATCTTTATATTTTCATTATGAGAACATCTAAAAGAGCAGATAATGTGGTAGTTCATAAGCTTTCTAAAAAAGCCATCACCATAGTCACAGATATGTCAATGCAGTATGTACAATCCAAATGGGAGGAATAACTTCATATAAATTTTAAGTCACCTTGTTTAAATAATGAAATTACCAATAGCTTAATAAGAATGAAACTACAGTGTAATATCTAAGATTATAAACAGCCATAATACAACTATAATTTTGGCAAATATTTGAAATATTTCTTTTTTAATAGATTGCATATTGTTTCACTTCCCTATTTCAATTTCAAAAAGATGTACCTCTCTTTGGTTTTAATATTTCATATTGTAACAATGAAAAGAATGGTATATTTGATTTATGTAATGCATATACATAAGAATAGATGGAAAGAAGTATCTTTGATGCTAAGGATGAAACTATTTTCCCTGGGATGTCTTGTACTTTTAAATGTTACACAAGTTGATGGAAAACTTTATGCAATTTCCACCCACATATCAACATGTGTAGATGCACACATGGATGTATCTGAAATAATGCAAATGTTCTCCTTAAGTATCTTGCCTATATCATTATTAAACTTCTTCATTTATTCAAATAAAAAGGAACATATACTTCTAAGTTTCCATTTTCTTACAATATGGAATGCTACAATCCTTACCATGAAGAATGCATGCTAAGTCACTCATCATGTCTGACTCTGTGCAACCCTATGGACTGGAGCCTGCCAGGCTCCTCTGTCCATGTGATCCTCCAAGCGAGAATACTGTAGTGTGTTGCCATACCCTTCTCGACTGGAATCTTCCCAATCCAGGGATCAAACCTGCGTCTCTTATCTCTCCAGCATTGGCAGGTGGGTTCTTTNCTCAGATATGCAGATGACACCACCCTTATGGCAGAAAGCAAAGAGGAACTAAAGAGCCTCATGATGAAAGTGAAAGAGGAGAGAGAAAAAGCTGGCTTAAAACTCAATATTCAAAAAACTAAGATCATGGCATCCAGTCCGATCAGTTCATGGCAAACAGACGCAGAAACAATGGAAACAGTGAGAGACTTTATTTTCTTGGGCTCCAAAATCAGTGCACATAGTGACTGCTGCCATGAAATTAAAAGACACTTGCTCCTTGGAAGGAAAGCTATGACAAGCCTAGACAACATATTACAAAGCAGACATTTACTTTGCCGACAAAGGTCCATCTAGTCAAAGCTGTAGTTCTTCCAGTAGTCAGGTATGGATGTGAGTTGAACTCTAAAGAAAGCTTAGTGCTAAAGAACTGATGCTTTTGAATTGTGGTGTTGGAGACTCTTGAGAGTCCCTTGGACTGCAAGGAGATCAAACCAGTCCATCCTAAAAGAAATCAGTCCTGAACGTTCATTTGAGGGACTGATGCTGAAGCTGAAACTCCAATACTTTGGCCACCTGATGTGAAGAACTGACTCATTGGAAAAGACCTGATCCTGGGAAAGACTGAAGTCAGGAGGAGAAGGGGACGACAGAGGATGAGACGGTTGGATGGCCTCACCGACTTGATGGACCTGAGTTTGAGCAAGCTCCAGGAGTTGCTTGATGGACAGGGAAGCCTGCAGTCCATGGGGTTACAAAGAATCAGACACAATTGGGCGACTGAACTGAACTGAGGTGCACAATAAACCAATAAGGTAAGAATAAATATGATCCTGTTTGGGTAGGTGAGAAGCAGAACCCGAGAGACATCAAGTGGAAGCCCAAAGTTCCCCATCTGGTCAATGACAGCATCAACAGATTAATTCCCAGTACGTCTGATTCCTGAGTACACTCTTGAATAGCCACACCCCTCTATTAATAAAAAAGGGTTTTATCCTGTAGCAACACGATGGCCAATGAACATGAAAGGACTATTTAAGATGAAAGCCCTATTAAAAATAGCCTATCTGCAGTAGGTAGAGAAGATTAGAAAATGAAATTCATGATGAAAATGTCTCTATTGCAAGTGTTACTTGAATTTCTCCAATTTAGAGTAGATTAGTAGAAAATTCCTCATATCCATCCATCTTTATATTTTCATTATGAGAACATCTAAAAGAGCAGATAATGTGGTAGTTCATAAGCTTTCTAAAAAAGCCATCACCATAGTCACAGATATGTCAATGCAGTATGTACAATCCAAATGGGAGGAATAACTTCATATAAATTTTAAGACACCTTGTTTAAATAATGAAATTACCAATAGCTTAATAAGAATGAAACTACAGTGTAATATCTAAGATTATAAACAGCCATAATACAACTATAATTTTGGCAAATATTTGAAATATTTCTTTTTTAATAGATTGCATATTGTTTCACTTCCCTATTTCAATTTCAAAAAGATGTACCTCTCTTTGGTTTTAATATTTCATATTGTAACAATGAAAAGAATGGTATATTTGATTTATGTAATGCATATACATAAGAATAGATGGAAAGAAGTATCTTTGATGCTAAGGATGAAACTATTTTCCCTGGGATGTCTTGTACTTTTAAATGTTACACAAGTTGATGGAAAACTTTATGCAATTTCCACCCACATATCAACATGTGTAGATGCACACATGGATGTATCTGAAATAATGCAAATGTTCTCCTTAAGTATCTTGCCTATATCATTATTAAACTTCTTCATTTATTCAAATAAAAAGGAACATATACTTCTAAGTTTCCATTTTCTTACAATATGGAATGCTACAATCCTTACCATGAAGAATGCATGCTAAGTCACTCATCATGTCTGACTCTGTGCAACCCTATGGACTGGAGCCTGCCAGGCTCCTCTGTCCATGTGATCCTCCAAGCGAGAATACTGTAGTGTGTTGCCATACCCTTCTCGACTGGAATCTTCCCAATCCAGGGATCAAACCTGCGTCTCTTATCTCTCCAGCATTGGCAGGTGGGTTCTTTAGAACCAGGGCCACCCAGGAAGCCCCAACATGAAGAATAGAACATTCCTTATCCATATGTTAATATATCTGTGCTAATGTACACATTTAATAAAATAATGAACTGAATTACTTTTCCAACAGTTACTTCCCCCATACCCATGTTTTGATAAGAAATGGCAGAGTTGTTTGAAACTGCAGTTTGATTCATGCAACTAGTATCAAACATTCATTAAAAGAAAAAAACAGTCAGCTACTTGAAAAGTTGGGAATTCCTCGGTGGTCCAGTAGTTAGGACTTCACACTTCCATTGCAGGAAGCTCAGGTTCAATCCCTGGCTGGGGAACTAAGATCCTGCAAGCCAAGTGTTGGGCCCAAAAAAAGAAAAAGTAAACACGCTGCTAAGAAGTGTGTTTCATCCACCTTCTTGTTACCATTAGCAAAAAATTCTCCCTTCTACAGTTGTGGTATATTCCATCCCTTGGAAGGTTATTAATATTATTAAAATTATATCTAGTAATCCAGGAAATAGGAAGAAATATTGATGAATGAACAAGACAATCAGGGCTTAAAACACATCAAACCTTGAGATTGAGTTAGAAACACATTATCTTATGTATTCATGTCTATCACCAAAGTTTCCTTAATATATATAAAATGTCAGCCTGACCTAACCAAGTTCAAGAAAGACTTGAACTGGAAGATGAATACGATTACTGATGAAGCCATGAATCTTTTTTTTTTCCCCCCTTAAGAGAGGAGAAATGCAAAGCCAATTAAAAGAAATAAAAACTGAATGTGCATGTGGGTAGAAATAGGCATATTAATTTCTAATCTCATTTTCAATTCCTTCAGATCAAGTACAAAGTTAGAGGGACTACAGCAGAGCAATCTATGAATACATATGTAAAGTATTATTCCACATAACGGCCTTGATAGCTATAGACATTCCAAATTAAATAAATAAACAAAACAGGCCTTCAAAGTGTCAGGATTTAATTTTAACTTCGTATCAGTTAGCTATCTTATCAGGATAACCCACTGATGTGAAAATAAAATAAAAATTTATTTCTTCCATTTTTCTTACAAAATACTCTGGCTAACATACCATATTTACAAAAATAATAAATTTTTGAATCTCAGTCTCTGTAAAATACAAACATTTGAATATCTCTTTTCTATAGTCTATTGAATAAATAGCCAAAAATTGGCAATAGGCTCTTACTAATGCAAAATCAACAAAAGAAATCAGTGACTTCCCAAAAGAGATACTTTCTTTTTAGATTGGGGATATCGTTTAGATAGTAGAGCAAAGAATACAAAAAACTATGACTCAAAGAAAAGCTCTATTACCAATTTTAGCAACACAAACAGAAATTAAGTAACAACAAATCTCTATATTTATGTAGAAACAGATGCATTTATAGACACATTTTAGGAAACCAGAGCAGTATTCTCTTTATAAAAAAGAAACCTATATTTTTATTTCTTTTCTTAACAGATTTGTTCCTAAAAAAAAATAACAATCCAAATGTAGCTTGGCCCATACACATACATGCAAAACAATTGAATATAAGAATGTTTTTCCTCCAAAGGTTAGAGAGTAAAGTAGGATGAAAGCTGTAATCTGATTATTCACCAGAAGCAACTATCTTTATCTGGAAGGGAGATGAAGGCAGCGACCACATATTACACCTTGCCCGTCAACTGGGGGAAAAAAGCATGCATAATTTTCCATAATTTTACAACAAGGAATAATGGCAAAAAGTACTCACTTGTATCTCTCAATAAAAACATAATTACAAAAGTAATCTTAAATTTCACCTTCAAATATGGTTGACTTCTGGGACACAAGTACCAAGAAGCATCAAAGACAGACTAAAGATAAGATTAGTATAGTGTAGCATATGATGCATGCATATTAAAAGATTTCCTAGATATGTTTTTTAAAAATCTATACCAATGTGGATATATAATTATATACTTTTTCATAAACACACACACTAATGAAATCTTAAACTGGCATTCTATTGGCACCACCTATGTTAATGTAACTATCTTAAGGTCATCATTTATATAAGTAATGATGGCATTCATGCTGGGTTCCATCTGTCCTAAGGTAAGCAGAATTCTATGCTGATCCCCCAAATTCCCACATATGTTATATACACTCTGCATAACTCTTTCCCTGATGGCTCAGAGAGTAAAGAATCTGCCTGCAATGCAGGAGACTCCAGTTCAGTCCCCTGGTCGGGAAGATCCCCTGGAAAAGGAAATGGCAACCCATTTCAGTATTCTTGCCTAGAGAATTCCATGGACAGAGGAGCCTGGGGGGCTACAATCCGTGGGGTCACAAAGAGTCAGTCATGACTGAGTGATATTGAGTATTTATAGGAATGTGAATAGGATGGGCTATCATTTTCATGATTACACTACCTGATATAGAAAAAGGGATTTAGTAGATTTGGTGGTCCCTTATCTGCCAACTTTGAGTTAATGAAATGGGAGATAACATGAGTAGCCCAGACTTAATCAGGTCTGCACTTAAGCAGATCCAGAGCAGAAATGCTCCCGCAGGTCTAGGAAAAAAAAAATAGCTATGCTATGAACTTCCAATGGAAGAGACGATGTAGCGAGTACCCGAGGAGGATATCTAGAGGATGAAAGAGGTTTCCAGACAACAGCTAGCAAGAAAACAGGGACCTCAGTTATATGATCACAGATTAATTCTGAATACTGCCAACAACCTGAATGAACTGGAAAGAGAACTCTGAGCCTCGGATGCAATCACCTCTCCAGCCAGCACCTTTAATCTACCTTGCGTAGAAGACTCAGCTAATCTGAAAATGGTCTCCTGACCCACAGAAACAATGAGATAATGAATTGTGTTCTTTCAAGTATCTATGTTTAAGGTAATTTGTTACACAGCAAGAGAAAGATAGCCCTAATCAAAATTCTAATTTTCTCTTTACCAAGTCATCTGCAACAGATATCTAATATACCTGGATATCTAGGGAAGTAGAACTTACTTACAGATACATGAAAGTCTTGATAAAGGCGAGATTAGCAACAGACATGTTGATCTAGAAGTGATTACAAAAACCTTGTCTGTTGAGAGGTAGCAATAAGAACCAGAGGTCTGAGAAGACTCATGAAAGATGTCAGGTTTAGGAAATATCTCCATAAAGAGTTCAGCTATGACAATAAGTGGTCAGTGAGAAAATGAAAAAGTGGTTTGTTATTTTTACTTTTTTTAGAGAAGTAATAAATACCAGATAATAATCACCAAAACCATCTTAAAAATGAATACATACATATGCATGAAGAAGGAAAAACATTTCAAGTATAATCCTATTATCTATTCCTGTCCTTGAATTCTTCAATATTTGGAAAGGTTTGAAATTATAGCTAGTCTCTGGGAAACTATTTGTTTTCTAATTTAGAATTCTTTCTCATAAACTTGATTATGGCTATCATCCTGTGCAGATTTATAGTTGGGAAAAATTTGGAAATGCCCAGGTGCATTAAGAAATGTATATAGACAATTACTGGGTAGAATAACAAAGATGCACCTTTCTGTTTATGCAAAAAAAACTTTTTTGAGCTTGCTTATAAATGGAGACTTTAGCTTATGTTTCCATCCAAGGACTTTGGAGTTTACAAGGCAATGAATATGTCTGACAGACAACTCTAAGCCAGCATGTTCTGGAATGTATACTGTATATTAAAAATGCTGACAGAATGAATTAATATTTTATAATTTCCAATTTTATGTCAAAATAGTCAACTATCCATGAGACGTCCCTCTACAGTCTATATTCTTTCTCACAGAATGAAAAAGAAGATACTTATCTCTCCAAGAGACGTGGAGCATGCTAACAGTCATACTTGCCAGGGACTGAACTAGCGCCCTCAAACACAAATGAAATTCAAGATGGTATCTTATTTCTCAAGCCTCCAAAAGTGGCTCACACTTCCTGAACATTTCCATACCAGCTATGATGCAACATTCAGTGTCCACAGGGTGAAAAAAAGCTGGTAATGAGGTACAATATTCAGAATTAATCCATTATCTTTGGTTTTTCAAGCTGTCCCGCAGGTATTGAAGACTTTTCTTAATATTAACACAGTTTCCTAATGAAAGACTCAAAGAGAGGGAATACATGATTATACCCATCCTAAAAAATTTTAAATATATAGTTTTATGAAAAATTCCCAGGAGAGTGTATATGTTTACGGTAAGGGTGAGGGCAAGGTAATCATCCAAAAGTTTCTTTTATTTTTTATTTTATTTTTTTTATTTTTATCTTCTCTCTTTTTTAAAATTTTTATTTATTTATTTATTTAAATTTTATTTTATTTTATTTTACTTTACAGTACTCTACTGGTTTTGGCATACATTGACATGAATCTGCCACGNGAATGGGAGAAAATAATAGCAAATGAAGCAACTGACAAACAACTAATCTCAAAAATATACAAGCAACTTATACAGCTCAATTCCAGAAAAATAAACGACCCAATCAAAAAATGGGCCAAAGAACTAAATAGACATTTCTCCAAAGAAGACATACGGATGGCTAACAAACACATGAAAAGATGCTCAACGTCACTCATTATCAGAGAAATGCAAATCAAGACCACAATAAGGTACCACTTCACACCAGTCAGAATGGCTGCGATCCAAAAGTCTGTAAGCAATAAATGCTGGAGAGGGTGTGGAGAAAAGGGAACCCTCTTACACTGTTGGTGGGAATGCAAACTAGTACAGCCACTATGGAGAACAGTGTGGAGATTCCTTAAGAAATTGCAAAAGTTTTTTTTAAAGAGAAAGAAATATTAAATCATCATTCTTCATTGACCAATGATTGGGTTTAAAGGTTGACACATAGACAGAGTCATGAAATAAGCTTTTATCAATAAGCAACAAAAGGATAAAAGAAATCAAGGTAGAGCTAATGGAAATTAGGTAGAGGGAAAACCTAATGGAAATTACGCAGCAGGCACACAGTGGAAATCAAACATCAGGGTGAAAAGAAAATCAATACATGGTCTCTCACTTTTCTCTCTTTTCTTTCTTTCACATGTGAAGTTATGCTTTAGGTTTTCATTTTTTTCCCACATAATTAACAGAGTTTAAAAGGTAATTTGGTAGAACATATGGTATGGAGCCAATGAATAATAAAAACTACACTCACATAACTTCAGTTTAAAAAATCTATAACACTGCAGCTACACATTTTCAATTTTTTTTAAGTTGGTTATTTTATTTTTTGACTGTGGTGGATCTTCACTGCTGCACTAGGCAAGTGGGGGCTACTCTTCGCTGCAGTGCACAGGCTTCTCATTGCAGTGGTTTCTCTTGTTGAAAAGTACCGCCTCTAGGTACACAGGCTTCAGTAGTTGCAGAGTACGGTCTTCGTAGCTGCAGCTCGTGGGCTCTAGAGGGCAGGCTCAGTAGTCGTGGTGCTCTGGCTTAGTTGCTCCAAGGCGTGTATGTAGGATCTTCTGAAACCACGGATCTGGTGTCCCTTGTACTGCAAGGTGTATTCTTAACCACGGGACCACCAGGGGAGCCCCTCCAACTTTTAAAATATCTCAAATTCATTGTAAAATTACATTATAAAAAGTGCTTTTACTGTTTGAGCCAATGACCCCATTATTTAGAATTTTTCTTGAGGAAATAATCCCCCCAAATGCTCTAATGTACAAATATAATTATGAATTATTTATGAGGTCAAGACCAGAAATGATGCACACATCCAATTAAATGCTATTCTTTTGCAAATTATGGAACATCAGCAAATTAGATCATATGTAGTTAAAGTGGATGTGCAATATATGGAAACAGGACAAATGTTAAATAGAATAGGCAGAATACAAATTCTAAGGATGATGACATGATATAAAATACCTGTATATATATGTATGTGTGTGTATATATATATATGTGTGTGTGTGTGTGTGTGTGTGTGTGTGCGTGCCTGTGTGTACAACCCCATTCCTGTTGAAAAGGACAAGAAAGAAATGAAGATGGAAAAGCCAGTAGTTTTCTTTGGATGTTAAAATTTTGTAAGAGTTCTTTCTTTTTCTGTTATTTTTGTCATGAATTGTGGACATCTTTCATAAAGTAACCTTTCAAAAAAAGGATGACTAAATCAGGAAAAGTTTTCATTTTATTCTAATTAATTTCTCATCATTTAGGTGGGAAGGAGGAATGACAAAGAACAATTATTAACTATCGAAAGAGACTAAGGATGGGCTCAGAGATTTTTGTATCAAAGAAGAGGAAAAAGCTACAGTTTTGTCTGTTACAATGAACTGGAAGGTAGTAGTAAGAAAACTTTTTCATGGCTTTATTCCATAGTGGCTATGTATATGGCTGGTTGTACTGTCAATGTATTGTTAATTTATCCCAAGGATAATAAGTTATAATAAATATAATGAAATGAAGAAATGAATTAATATATTGAAACTGGGATCGTGAAAAATATTTTGCATCTTTATTCCTTTTAGTGTCTGTGTCTTTCTTAAGTGGTATTAAAAAAGGTATTATTAGGTTTTTTTCCATCAAAAAATTAATGGAAAGAATATATTCACTCTAGAGGATTTCTGAACTTTGGGAGGGGCAATAAACCTTGTATCAACTATAACTCTTGATTCTTTTAATCCCCTAGTGAAAGTTTTTTGCAATTTTAAAAAAAAAAAAAAAAAAAGGAAGATGATATGGGAAAATGAGCAGTGAAGGCCTACTGTATTCAAAATAACCATGTAGGAATTATTCCCAAATATGTCAGAAGCATAAGACATAATAACGTACTTATTTTTCATTTGCATTCATATTTAATTTTATCATCTAGTCAGAAACTTAAGAAGCCTTCTGTGACAATAAAGATTATGTGGTGATTATATTTAAGTATTATATACTTTAACATTCTTCTACAGGAAGATTAAGAACATGTGGAGATCAAACAAATCCTTATTTTCCCAGACTTGGTGGTTTTATAGCTAAAACAGAACAAGCAATTTAATTCTCACCTTGTAGAGCCCAGAGGATGACATTCTAGTTACTAATTCAGCAGCAGGATTTTCTGACACATGTATATACTAACTCACTGTGCTGGACCGCTGCTGGTTAGGCCAGTCCAGCAACCTTATTCCCTTACTCTGCTATTAGTATCACCCCTCTTCCTTTTCGGGAAATGGCTCCACTATTAAATGAACGGACTCCTAATCATGGGATAAGCTGTTGACATTAACACTCAATCCAACAACTGGACATGCTAAGCTGAGCAAGGTCTTTCCCTTGGATTTTTATACATTCTTAAGGAAAGAGGAAAGATAAATTTTCTAGTCTGCTGGTGAGAATGCTACAAGCCTGGATATTTCTATAACTATGTCTTTCTCAGCATAGAGAAAAACTATCAAAAAAGAATGAGGTTGATACAGACAGCAGAAGAGTTGGGAAATAAAAAGGAAGAGGCTTGAAGTAACTGGAACTCTGAATGTGGTAGCCATGCCTGGTGCCAGCTTGGACTCCATCATTCTGAGTATAATTCATGTAAATTTTTAAAAAAATTCCCTGTTTTAAGGCAGTTAGATTTCAGACACTCGTAATCAGTCCTAAGCAAAAAAGGAATATGCTGCTGCTGCTGCTAAGTCACTTCAGTCGTGTCCGACTCTGTGTGACCCTATAGACAGTAGCCCACTAGGCTCCGCCGTCCCTGGGATTCTCCAGGCAAGAACACTGGAGTGGTTTGCCGTTTCCTTCTCCAATGCATGAAAGTGGAAAGTGAAAGTGAAGTCACTCAGTCATATCCGACCCTCAGAGACCCCATGGACTGCAGCCCACCAGGCTCCTCAGTCCATGGGATTTTCCAGGCAAGAGTACTGGAGTGGGGTGCCATTGCCTTCTCCGAAAAAGTAATATAAAGAGAAGTAAAAGGTTGACTTACCTAATCTAGACTAATGATGCATCATACAGTGCAGTAGGAATTACGTTGCTCTACTAATAGTTTCATTCCTTTAAATGCTGCTAGAAAAATCATAGCTTGAGCTCACTCAGAGATTTTAAATATTAAATTCAATTTTTCTTCTCAGAAAAATATTTGGCCAGAGGACAGAGTACATAAAACAAGAATACAAAATATGGTAAGCTTTTGGAATCATTTATGACAAAAATCTTAGATATGTTTAATTTATCAAGTCTTTAATTTATCAAGTCTACTTATATGTATGAAGTAAATCAATGACAATTTTCACACAACAGAATATACTATAACATTGTTGGACAACTTCATATAGAAAAAATAGTATGCAATTTTCTAATTTATCTAAATCTTTCCTATAACTGAAGCAAACATTTTTCTCTTGGTTAAATCCAAAACAAACAAACAAACAAAAAATTCTCATTGGACACAAACCATCTTATAAGCTGGCCATAGCAGAATTTCTTGACCAAGATCACACTCTTTTATATTTCAAAGATCATTTAGCACATATTAATCAATCATACTAGAGAATTTTAGTTTGCAAGTTACTGAGATCATTTTAATTTCCATGTCAAGAAATGTGTTTCAGGAAATCATTCACTTTGTCCAGGTTACTGAACCCCAAGAATGCATTAAAAATATGTAATAATAAGAAGAAATTCTAAATGAATCAAACTTTCTTCAGATCAACATTCTTTTATGTCACAAAGATCTCAGTGAGAATCTAATGAAAGCCATGGCCCTGCACTCCTAAAATTCACGTTTAATGTAATTTCAGGAGTTCCTAAAAGTCGGTGTCCATCTGTGAACACGGTTAGGAGACTCTGCTTTAGAGCCATTAAAAAGTCTGTTTAAGGAAAAAATGCTATAATCACTTGTCTGGAAAAAGCCAACATATTTTACATGTTTTATTTCTGAGCCAGATCACTAACAGGAAACACAAGGCAATAATACAAAACCTTAACCTGTTTAGCATTTTAAAGGCCAAAATGGACCATTCAAAGCATCGAAAATGCAGGAACAGCATATGCGTCATATTGTCTTACGTGATCCTTTGCAAACCTTCGGCACACTTCAGGGGGATCCTTCCCAGAAACAAGGTCTGCTTTAAAACCTCAGTTTTCTTCCAAAGCACCAAGATTTAAGATCTCTGGAAGGTTCTGGTAAACAGCTGTTTTTGCGCTGGGTACTGGGTGATGGGGCGGGAGAGAAAGGTTTTCCTCGTATGGTTTGTGTGCCAGCTATCTTCCACTTGCTTCCTGCCACCTTGCTTGTGCCCCAGAAGGATAACTACAGGGTTAGTTAGAATCAAGGGTTTCCTGCCCTCTGGCTACTTGCTGGGTTGGACAATGGGAAAAGGGACAGAAAGTCAATGTGAAGGAGAAGTGTAGGAAGAGAGTATTTATTCTGGGCTCTACTGCTTAAGGTCCTTTGAAGTTGGTCATCTTTCCTCAGACCACAGTTTCTAGTAAGGGCTGACCACTCTTCTGTAGGACTCACCCCCTTAGTTCTGACACTTTCTCCCTTCTCTCACCCCTCAACAGGTCTGGTACTAACTTTTGCAAAAGATTTCACTGCAATTAAATTCTCTTGTAATAACCTATTTTGAATACCATTTGCTGCCTGCTGGGCCCCTGACTGAATCACTCTTTTTCATATTTTGAATTATATATTATGTGAATAGAAAATAAAAATTTAAAAATTTATTTGTGTGTGTGTATGTGTGTATATGTGTTTGCTATCTTGGAGTAAACAATTAAGAGAGTAGTACTGAAACATGTAGGAAGCCAGTGGGAATTTGCTATATGATGCTGGGAGCTCAACCTGGTACTCTGTGACAACCTAGAGAGGTGGGATGAGGTGGGAGTCGGGGCGAGTTCAAAAGGAAAAGGACATATGTATACCTATGGCTGATTCATGTTAATATATGGCAGAAACCAACACAATATTGTAAAGCAATTATTCTCCAATTAAGAAGAAATATATATATCTTTTTTAATCTGCAGGACTTGGTGACTGCCTGGATCTATTGCCCTGGGAAGCAGAAGAAGGAGTTAAAAATTTCATGAGAATTAACCTGGTAAAATTTCAGCAGTACTGTCAAGGTAGATTAGAATAGTGAAGGAAGGAGTGAGACCAAGGTCCATACAAACTGGAGGAAACAAACCAGACAAGAGTGTTGTTTCTTCCCTTGCAGTGACAGCTTGGAAGTATCACAAAACTGTGCACTTGGCAGAGAGGGGCTCTCTTTTCTGGGTGGAGATGCATTGTGAGGTATAGTGCTCCCTGAAGAGTGTTACTTGGAGTCATATGTCAGTGTCTCCCTTCTCTGCACAGCATGGGCAGAGCACATAAAAACATACGTGGCTTTCACCATCAAGTCCCAACTTTCAATTGAAGAGTTATATGGGTCTGGCTGGCCTGAATGAGGCCCCAGCTACTAACAAGTGCATCATTCTTATCATCAGTTTCTTCCCCGTTGGCAGTTGGAGGGCATGCCATGGATAATTTTAATGCTGCTCATTAACACCATACTACCATTCATGAGAATGCAATGAAGTCACAAGTGTCACAGCAAAGCCTTTTTTGATTAATCATTAGCATTCTCCAGAAAAAAAAAATTTACTATCCACGTAAAAGATGATTTTCACAATTCTTAGTGAAATTCAGGAACTTAATACTTTATTCACTTTTATCAGTATTATGGAAGATGACAACACTAAAGTCATTTTTCATCATTGAAGGTTTCACCTTTTTAACAATAAAACATATTTAAAAGTAAGTTTCCCCATAAGAATTTTATAATCAGTATTCTGAACTTTAAAAAGGGCTAATGTATCTTGTCCCTAGCTCAATGCTAAATTGCTTGAGTTTTTTCCCACCATACAAAAATGGAGTGTTAGTTAACGGAATGAAATTAATCACTTTTCTAAACAAAATCATTATATATAATATATAATGATATATATTAATAGTATACCATGATACACATTTTGATATTATAACTAAGCTCAATCTTTTATATCAAAAAATTTGAGAGCTCATATGGTATTTATCAAAAGGAATGTGAACTGACACCACCTCTGTGTAAAGCTTTATGCAAACATTATTATATAAATTCAGTCATTTGTTGCAAAGTAATTATGCAGTATTCTTCCTAAGATTACTATGTCAGAATCAGAACTATTTATTGCTAAGGAGCCATTATTCACTACTAAGAAACCATTCAAATAACACTTGACCTCCAGGGGTTTTTATGTTCCAAGTTTGTGTGCCTAAAACAGGAAAACAGGAAGTGAACATACCACTGGGAGTTTCAGTGAGTTCAATTGGAAAATCTTTGTTTGGAAAGAGGGATTTCTTTTCTTACAATACGCCTTATTGTCAATACATGTTGCAAATCAAGAAAAAAACAAATGCTTTGTATTTCTACTCAAATCCCAATCATATCAGTTATCCTATTAGATTTGGCTTATTTATTTTTCATGATTTTCTGTTCTAGTTAATGTGAATATACAAATTTGGTAAAACACTTAAGTGATGGGGGGAAAATATCTAGATTACCTAATATAATTTATTTACAAAATAAAAGGTCCATTACAGAGAACTCAAATGATGACACTGCTCTATAATGATTCTCAATAATGTTTTTTAAGGAAGAAAAACTACACAAAAATAGACTGTGGGATCTAGAACAAACTGAAACAATAGGTAATATGCTGGTTTCTGAATCTACATCTGGATCTTTTATTTTCAGAGGACAAAATCACTTCTTTATTAGCCACCTGACATTAATATTATTTGGATAATCTATCTATGAGATAGCACATGAACAAGATACACTGTGCCATTTAAGTTCTTTTCACTGGCATGGGTAGTAAATACTGACCCTGAACAACAGCCCTTTTAAAGTAAAGGGTCTAGTTTAGAGATCTGAAACAAGAGAAGATCTAAGAACAAAATGAACCATTGACTTAATGGGACCGTCTCAGAATCTTTGGCGAGTTGGGAGAAACTGGCATTTTACAAAGATGTCCCTTGATCTCTAGGATCTACATGAAAGGGAAAATGTGAAGAAAAACATGTAGAGCAAACATGATTTGTATTTGTTGTGAAAAAGCATGAGGAACAAGTTTTATGTAAATGTTATTATATATATATTTAATCATTTGTTGCAATATATAGGTTTCTTCTTCATATATATGTCTACATTTATATAAATAATGAAAGGATAAGTGAGAAATTAAACAGTTACCTATAAGAAGGGAGAAGGTCAAAAAAGAACGATTTGAGTCAGTTCCAATGAGGTGGATGAAACTGAAGCCTATTATACAGAGTGAAGTAAACCAGAAAGAGAAACACCAATACAGTATATTAACGTGTGTATATGGAATTTAGAAAGACGGTAACAATGATCCTATATGCAAGACAGCAAAAGAGACACAGCTGTAAAGAAGAGACTTTGGCACTATGTGGGAGAAGGTGGGGGTGGGATGATATGAGAGAATAGCACTGAAACATGTGTATTACCAAATGTAAAATAGATGACCAGTGCAAATTCAATGCAAGAAGCAGGGCACCCAAAGCTGGTGCTCTGGGACAAGCCAGAGGGAAGGGGTGGGGAGAGAGGCGGAAGAGGGGTTCGAGATGGTGGGACACATGTACATCCATGCTGATTCACATCGAAGTATGACAAAAACCACCACAATATCGTAAAGTATTTCGCCTCCAGTTAAAATAAATTAATTACTTTTTTAAAAAAAGGAAGGGAGGAGGTAGAAACTAGGTGGAGGAAACAGAGATGTAGATGAAAAGGTTCTGAACATACACTTTATATATTTTGTCTAGTTTTTAACATGTATATGCCTTATGTATTTCAAAAATTAAATAAAATCAAAAGACAAAATGTTGATTCTACCTGAAAGCACAGTGAAACAAATAACCTATATATATGCTAAACTGGTAATATAAATAAACAGAGAAAACAAATATTTTTAAAGTAAACAGAAGCATAGTACTTTGTACCTCCTTACTGGGAAATATTCTAAAACATTCTAAGAAGGTACAAAGTAATCTTTAAACATAATTCAACAGTTTATGACTATCAAGAAGTATACTTGTTACTTTTTTAAAGGAACCATGAATTTTAGTATAAGAAAAAAGATATATAATTTAGTACACTATAAAGTACCTATTGATAATTCTAATTTTAAAACAGCTCCAAACATTTACATCTGTCCCGAAAAAAGCCTAGAAACAATACCCCAATAGCAATAAACACATATAGGACTCACATTTCAAGTCTCTAGAGCTATTTCCCAGTGCTCCAGGAGGGGATGAACTTACTATTCTGTCTTGTTTGTTTTAATATTATACATGAAAGCTATAATCTTCGTTAGGGAGGCTTCTACCCACATGACAATGGATAAGAAGACAGAAATAAAATCAGAACATGTTACATCCTCTGGCAAAAATCAAGAAACTTTAGGAAAGCAACTTTCAAACTTTAATTTGTATAAGGATCACTTTGATGCTGTTTAAAATACAGATGGCTGGGTCCCAGCAAGTCTAACTTATTAGGTCTGGGATGGGACCCCTCATTTTTAACAATCATCCCAGCTAATACTGATGACAGTGATCACAGAACATACTTTGAAAAACAGAGTCTTGAGGAAAAGTATGATGGACATTGGGCTTCCCAGGTGACGCTAGAGGTAAAGAACTTCCCTGCCAATGCAGGAGACGTAAGAGATGGAGGTTTGATTCCTGGGTCAGGAAGATTCCCTGGAGGAGGGCATGGCAACCACTCCAGTATTCTTGTCTGAAGAATCCCATGGGCAGAAAAGTCTGGCAGGCTACAGTCCATAGGGTTGCAAAGACTGGGACATGACTGAAGCAACTTGGCACGCACACATGCATGACAGACATTTCCTAGTTCTATCTCTCCTTCTATATTTATTATTAATATATATGAGGAAAAAGAAAGAATTGAAAGTGGTTGCCTCATGGGAAGGGTAGGTAGACAACTATTAAATTCATTTATTCAACTATTAAATTTATTTTTAAATTCATATATGTAAACTTGATTAAATATAAAAACTCAAGGGGGAAAAAAACCAGTAAGTGCCCCTGCTCCACCCCACAAATTTCACTAGCACAAAATAAAGCAGAGATTTTTAGATTAGTAATAAGATAACAATACATGAGAATATTAAACCTCATCATTTGCTGGGACATGTGCTCAAAGAAAAATCCAAGCCACCTGGCTTCAGAAGTCAAGCTCTTATTTCCTGGGCTTTGCTTGGCTTTGGTAAGAAGATGTTTAATGCACAAAGATGAAAAGTGATGGCTGGAGATCTGGTTCCATTTCCTCCTTAAGTTTCATCATTGAGGCTGTTTTTTATTTGATCCAACATATTCCTTTTGCCATTTAGCTTCTCTGAATGTCTTTCCTGAAACCAAATGCTCGCAGCTATGCGTGCCTGTGATGATTGATTCCAAATGTACAAAAAGGGTATCAGGGATGATTGAGACTGCCTAGTTACACGGACAGGGCTAGAATCCACAATTGCTTTACTTTGCTATGATATGGAGAAATTATTTAGATATTTTACTACGCTCTTTCTACCTGTTTAAAAACAGAGCAAGATGTTTCCACCTCATAGCTAATCAGTGTTTATTAAGTGCTTTCCAATGTCTTAGTCTGTCCACGTTGCTATAACAAAATACCAGCCTCAGTGGCTAAAACAGCAGACATTTACTTCTCACAGTTTTGGAGGCTGGAAGTCTAAGATGAAGATGCCCACAGATTCAGTGTCTCAAGAGCACAACTCTTTCTAGCTTGCAGAGGGTGACTTTCTTGATTATCCTCTCATAGCTGAGAGAGAGAGAGAGAGAGAGCTCTGGTCTCTTTCTCTCCTTGAAGTGAAGTGAAGTCGCTCAGTCGTGTCTGACTCTTTGCGATCCCATAGACTGTAGCGTACCAGGCTCCTCTGTCCATGGGATTTTCCAGGCAACAGTACTGGAGTGGATTGCTATTTCCTTCTCCTTATAGGGATACTAATCCTAACCAGGGGCTCCACCCCCATGACTTCATCTAAACCTAATACCTCCCAAAGGTGTCACCTCCTAATGCCATCACACTAGAAGATAAGAATTCAGCATATGAATTTGGGGAGGACACATTCAGCCCATAAGACCAATCTGGAGATGATATTTATTAGGGTTCAAATCAGTGCAACCACCTTAACCCCTAACTTCTTCTGAGATGGTTTTGAAAGTTCTTTTGCTCTCCAGAAGAATAGTGTATTAAATACCCACAATCCACATCTTTATTTTTAAATTAAACTCTTGGTATTTTATTAGTACTTGGTACTTTTTTAAAAGTATGTAGTATCAGTGTACATTGAACTATTAGATAATGTTTCTACTCCATACCAGTGATCACTACAAAGACCAGAACACTCATATTCATGGCTCTATATGGGGATCACCTGGGGAGCTCTACAAGATTCTGCTCTAGAAGACTCCCAGGTGCTCCACAACACTTCTGAATCAGATTTTCTGTGGGTGGGACTTGGCTTGGGAATCATTTCTTCAGAAGTCCTCCAGATGCCCCCAAGTGATTCTGCTGCAGCCAGTTTGAGAATCAGCATTTGGATATCACTGGGGTATCACATTTCTCAGTAGAATGATGACTTGGGAAATGTTGATTGATAAATTTCCAAAGATAACACATATCCAGACATCAAACCACAGATCCAGGAAATTCAAAGACAAAAAAGCAAGATTAATACCAACATATCTACACTTGAGCATTTCATATTCAAATTGCAGCAAATAAAATACAAAGAGAAAATCTTGAAAGAAGTCAGGGGGAAAATCCACCTTATCTACAGAGAAACAAGGATAATAATTATAGCAGAATTTCCAACACAAACCATGCAAGCAAAAAGAGAGTGGAATGAAATACCTAAAATTGAAAGAAAAAAGCGTAGCAAACTAGAATTCTATATCTAGCTAAATTATTCTTAAAAGTAAAGAAGAAATGTAAAGACTTTCTCAGACACACAAATATTGAAGGAATTCATCACGAGCAGACCTGTCCTGCAAGCAATGTTAAAACAGATTCTTCAGAGAAAAGGAAATGTGAGAGGCCAGAAACTCAGCCCTATGTAGAGAAAGAAGGCCAAAGAAGGAATCAATGAAGGTAAAATAAAATCTTGCTACTTTTCTTATCCTTTCTTTTTTAAGAGATTATTTTGAGGTAGACCATTTTTAAAGTTTTTATTAGTTTTGTTACAATATTGCTCCTGGTTTATATTTTGGTTTATATTTTTGGCCATGAGGCATGTAGAATATTAGCGCCCCAACCAGGGATCAAACCCACACTCCATGCGCTGGAAGGTGAAGTCTTAACTACTGGACAGCCATGGAAGTAAAATATAGTAACAAAAAAAAATCTTTCCTCCCATAAGAGCAATTATATTTTTTTGTATTGAGTATACAAACTGTCCTCTGGAGAAGGACATGGCAACTCATTCCAGGATTCTTGCCTGGAGAATTCCAGGAACAGCAGAACCTGGTGGGCTACAGCCCATAGGGCCACAAAGAGTCAGACACAACTGAAGTGACTTAGCACTCAGCCTGCTGCTGCTGCTGCTGTTAAGTCGCTTCAGTCGTGTCCGACTCTGTGCGACCCCATAGATGGCAGCCCACCAGCCTTCCCCATCCCTGGGATTCTCCAGGCAAGAACACTGGAGTGGGTTGCCATTTCCTTCTCCAAGGCATGAAAGTGAAAAGTGAAACTGAAGTCGCTCAGTCGTGTCCGACTCAGCAACACCATGGACTGCAGCCCACCAGGCTCCTCCGTCCATGGGATTTTCCAGGCAAGAATACTGGAGTGGGGTGCCCTCAGGCACGCACATACAAATTGTTTATACACAGTGCTAAGTATGTTCTTTCAAAACCAAATTTATAAATTTTACATTTATCTTGACTATGCATTCAGTCAGTTCAGTCGCTCAGTCATGTCTGACTCTTTGTGACCCCATGGATTGCAGCACACCAGGCTTCCCTGTCCTTCACCATCTCCTGCAGCTTGCTCAAACTCATGTCCACTGAGTTGGTGATACCATCCAACCATCTCTTCTCATTTTCCAGTAGTCATGTATGGATGTGAGAGTTGGACTATAAAGAAAGCTGAGTGTCAAAGAATTGATGCTTTTGAACTGTGGTGTTGCAGAAGACTCTTAAGAGTCCCTTAGCCAGCCAAGAGATCAAACCAGTCAATCCTAAAGGAAATCAGTCCTGAATATTAATTGGAAGGACTGATGCTGAAGCTCCAATACTTTGGCCACCTGATATGAAGAACTGACTCACTGGAAAAGACCCTGATGCTGGGAAAGACTGAAGGCAGGAGAAGGGGATGACAGAGGATGACTATGAATCTGCTGCTGCTGCTAAGTCGCTTCAGTCGTGTCCAACTCTGTGTGACCCCGTAGACGGCAGCCCACCAGGCTCCCCCGGCCCTGGGATTCTCCAGGCAAGAACACTGGAGTGGGTTGCCATTTCCTTCTCTAATGCATGAAAGTGAAAAATCAAAGTGAAGTCGCTCAGTTGTGTCCAACTCTTAGCAACCCCATGGACTGCAGCCTACCAGGCTCCTCCGTCCATGGGATTTTCCAGGCAAGAGTACTGGAGTGGGTTGCCATTGCCTCCAGCAAAATCTAAATTATGTTATCACATTTAAAGGTATGATACTATTTATTTTTTACTAGAATAAGACAATGTCACTATAACATCCTACCAGGAAGACTGTTTCTCACAAAGGTATTATCCAATGAATAATATATTTCTTCCAGAACAGGAGTATGAATCCAGTAAGAATGAAGTTTATGTTACATTTCCATGAAGTTTACACATTGACCCTTGGACAACACAGGTTTGAACTGTCCTGGTCCACTTATATAAGGATATTTTTCAAGAGTAAATACTAGGGTACTACACTGTCTGTGCTTGGCTGAATCTATACCAAGGAATCACGGTTACAGAGGCTGACTATTAATTATACTCAGATTAATATACACATTGTTCAAAGTAAATTGCACTTCTTTAAAGTGATGTATGACCATGGTAATACTAAAGAATCTCAAATAATTAAGAAATTATTATAAACTATTAATTTAAACAAGTTATAATGCAGTCCAACTTAAGTCATATTTGATATATAAGGAAGGTTCTTTTCAAGGTTCACATTCCATGCAAAGACAAATATTGCCCAACTAATAACGTGCTCTACCAGGTTGACTTAAGAAGAACAAAAATGCTGAGTCTTTAATTCCAATGTTCAATATAAGTTGTTTTAATTACTTTAAATCAACAATAATTTAAACATTCCATTCTTAACCATTTTAGTAGAAACACTAACAATGTTGCTTCTGAAAGTCTCTTGGCCCTCTGATCTCTTTGTTTCCCAGCTGCCAACAAAGCTGCTATATTCCAAATTATGTGAATTTGCGCCTTGAATGATTTTTAGAACTAATTTAGTCCCACTTTATCCATGCATCAAGGGAGGGTTACATGAATTAATACATTATGACACACTTTAAAAGGTACATAATGAACAAGCACAGAGAAGTCACTTTCTGAGAATTAGTAAATTTTGTGCCTAAATTTATTTTCAAAGTGGGGATAAATTATGGGTTTATATAAGGAATGGCATGCACCATGCAGTGGGTTTTATCAGTTGTGTGCCTTCAACGTCCACCTCTACACCAAGCCTTAGTCTGAGCTACTGCATTGGACAACTGTGGTTGTGTCTGACCAAATGATGCCCTGCTTCTACAGGTGACATACTCCTCCCACACAACTATCACATGCCAATCACCATGCCCCAAACCTTGCTGCCTGCAATCATTTTTTAGAAAAAGATTATTTTCAGAGTGAAGAATAAAGATAACATAGAGAAATAAATTAGAAAAAAATCCAGAATAAATAGATGTGAAGCTATTCAAATTCATGTGACCCTTAGGTGAGCTCCAACCTGTGCTACCTTTCAGGGTTTTGTTACACTGCACAATAAGTTCTTTCTACCAAAGCCACGACTAATTAAAATTGGGTGTCTGTCATGTGCAACCAGAAGAGTCTTGAACCAAATTCATAAACATACAATTCAGACAAGAGATCTCTGATAATTTCATATGTTGCTGTTCAGTCACTCAGTCATGCCCGCTCTTTGCGACCCCATGGACTGCAGGACTCCAGGCTTCCTGTCCTTCACCATCACCTGAAGCTTGCTCAAACTCATGTCCATTAAGTCGGTAATGCCATCCACCAATCTTGCCCTCTGTCATCCCCTTCTCCTCCTGCCTTCAATCTTTCCCAGCATCACGGATTTTCCCAATGAGTCAGCTCTTCACATGAGGTGGCCAAAGTATTGGAGTTTCAGCTTCAGCATCAGTCCTTCCAAAGAATATTCAAGACTGATTTCCTTTAGGATTGACTGGTTGGATCTCCTTGCAGTCCAAGGGGCTCTGAAGAGTCTTTCCAACACAACAGCTTGAATTTAGTGCTCATCCTTCTTTACAGTCCAGCTCTCACATCCATTCATGACTACTGGAAAAACCATAGCTTTTGACTATATGCACATTTGCTGGCAAAGTAATGTCTCTGTTTTTTAATATACTGTATAGGTTTCTCATAGCTTTTCTTCCAAGGAGCAAGTATCTTTTAATTTCAGGGCTGCAGTCATCATCTGCAGTGATTTTAGAGCCCAAGAAAATAAAGTCTCTCACTGTTTCCCCATCTACTTGCCATGAAGTGATGGGACTGGGTGCCATGATCCAGGGATTGAACCTGGGTTCACAGTAGTGAAATCACTGAGTCTTAACCACAGGTCTACCAGGGGATTCCCCAAGTTCATATGAGACATATTTGAAAGTAGGTCAGTTTCTGGCACTTTTGAGCCAGACTGTCTCATGGGCTGTCCTTTCTTGATTACCCTAAATGATCTGTTTTGAGTGAAGTACAGCCAGATGCAGGTTTATACTGAACCTAAGAACTCCTTCCAAGCACAGTTTTCTTCCAAGTCCTACAGAAGACCTTAGCAATATCTTCTTATTTATTTATTTATTTATTTATTTTGTAAAAGATATTTAACCAAAATGGGTTGGAAGAGCGGTGGGTATTTTTGGCATCCAGATAAAGGAAAAGCAGAGCTGGGAAAATATTTATGTGGTTCACATCACTTTCATATAGCATTAAGTTATTGCTGGTCTTAGTGGTATCAGAATGGCATCCAGGTACACTCCCAAGCTTTGTGCCAACTCAGTCATCAATATGACAAGCAGCTGCAGCGCCAAAGTCCTATCACTCCAAGGATGTGCCCTGTGATAGCTGATCCTGAAGGATACTAATAGTGAAGATGAAAGGTTTGAACTAAAAGCTAATCTGTGGGAAAATTTCCCAGTCACCAGATGTCTAAAATTACAAGCAGAGGCACTGATGTCTAGTCAAAATTTAAAGTGCTCTCCTGTCAGAAATATACTCAGTATACTGGCACTACATTTTTTAAAGGCAATGGCATATTTTGCAAAGTTTAAATACATCATTTTAACTGCAATTTGAAAGACATTTCAATAAACTAGTAAAAATTGCAATGCCTGATTTATACATATATATATACAAAGGGTACCTTCTTGTGTCATTTTTAAATTTATTAAATGACTAGGAGAAAATTCAGATTAAAAATTAATAGAATCTGAAACAAAAGCAGCCAAGAATGGCCATGTAACCAACTGAAATTATTTTGACATTGAGAAGTAAATGTTATAATTTTTTTCATACTATATTATAAGAAAAGCAGCAGTCTATCAAAAAGAAATAAAAATAATGAACAGACTCGAGTTGTTTAAAAAAATACAATTATGAAAGTGAGTTAATCAAATGATCATACTAGAAAAAGATTTAAATATCTTACTAATTCGATATGAAATACTGACATGAGTTAAGATAATACAAAACTCATTAATGTCAATAATGACAAACCATTTAATTAGAGTCATTAATTCAGAGTATTTAAGATTAATTACAGTCCCCACAAAACTTGAAATGTCATAAAATCTTACTGTATATTATGACAGAGGTTTTCCCAAATTTGGTCCAAAGTTCCCTAAATTTATAAAACATTATTAATAATAAGATGGAAAACTGAAAGAAAACTTTCTAAAGTACCAACAATTGAATGCAAATTCTAATCAACCCTTGCCACTGGAAAGGTTGCGTTATCTCTATAGAAAATTATATTTCAAAATGATTTTAATATGAAGAGAGAGAATTAGAAAGTATGCAGACACTGTATATAGATTAAAATAAAGTATTAAAGTGGTATGTCAGGCAACTAATTTTTTAATGTTATTTTCCTGTATTTTGTGATGTTTCCTATATTTGTTGGCCTTTAAAAATATATTTCTTTTCTCATTCTGTATGAATGTTCATATCCATAGCTAACTTTGTAGTTATCTTTTTTTTTTCTTTTAAAGGGGTCATCAAAATTATGTAATTTTCAGGCCTTAGGAAACCTGGAGCCAACCATGGATCTTTCTCTGTGTCATTTTAATAAAATCCCAACTTAAACCTATATCAGTCAAGATCAATACGGCAGACTGAACATCTCCCTCTGCCTGATCCCTTGACCTACCCAGTTCAGCATCTTTATTTAATTAGGGGCTCTCTGGCTCCTATGATCTCACATCCATCTAACCCAAGAACCAGGATCTGAACCTGTTAATATTCTAATACAGAGCTCTAAGAACAAGTTGGGTCTGGAAAGAGTACTTTCCTAGTGCCTTAAAACAAACTGTTCGAAGGCTGCAGATCCTGTGGTGATGGTGACAGCAGGAAATGCCCACAGGCTCCATAGTCTCTCTCCTCAGTAGGAACCTTCTGCTTATTTGGACAGCTTCTACCACCCCTGCAATGCCCAGAAGGTTTCCTGCTTCCCTGGGCCCTGACATCAAGAAGGTGGCAGCCCTGTATTCCTGAACATTAAGGAGCTGCCCCCTTCCAGTATCTCTTTCCTCCAAGTCCTATTTTCTTGTCATGCTGNGCTTCTACCACCCCTGCAATGCCCAGAAGGTTTCCTGCTTCCCTGGGCCCTGACATCAAGAAGGTGGCAGCCCTGTATTCCTGAACATTAAGGAGCTGCCCCCTTCCAGTATCTCTTTCCTCCAAGTCCTATTTTCTTGTCATGCTGTCACCAACTTCCTGACAAACACCAAGTTATCAATTCAATCTGAGCCCACCATTCACAATCCCCAAAGCTTTGAATTATATGGTAAATCCCCTACATCTAAACCTTCAAGTTGCAAATTTCAAAGATGCGAATGTGTGTTCACATGTCCAATCATGTAACTTGGTTCACTTATCTGGTGTATACTGTTTATATGCAGGCATCCCGTACAAGTGGTTGTGCTTTAATATACTTTACTGTATAGCAGTGTATAGACTATATTAGTACAATATCTTTATTTGAAGCCCAGGATATCCAGAAGCAAGCATAAAAGCAGCAGTGATGTACCCGGTACTGCTAACAAGCACCAAATGATATGATGGGAAATGTCTTTAGTTTTTTTAATTTGTTTGCTTTTTAAATGTATTGTTTATATGAAAAGTATTATAAATTTATTATAGTACAGAACTACATAGCTGATTGTGTTATCTGGGTACCTAAGGAGAAGAGGACGACAGAAGATGAGATGGTTGGATACCATCACCAACTCAATGGACATAGGTTTGGGTGGACTCTGGGAGTTGGTGATGGACAGGGAGGCCTGGCATGCTGTGGTTCATGGGGTCACAAAGAATCGGACATGACTGAGCAACTGAACTGAACTGAGGCCAACTTTGTTGGTCTTACAACAAACTGGACTTACAAATGCACTCTCAGAATGGAACTCATTTGTATGTAGGNACTCTGGGAGTTGGTGATGGACAGGGAGGCCTGGCATGCTGTGGTTCATGGGGTCACAAAGAATCGGACATGACTGAGCAACTGAACTGAACTGAGGCCAACTTTGTTGGTCTTACAACAAACTGGACTTACAAATGCACTCTCAGAATGGAACTCATTTGTATGTAGGGGACTTACTGTACACTGTTGATTTATAACTTTCAACTGAAGATGGGAATGATCCACCCAAATGTGGACCTGGCCCTCCCACCAGAGTGGCCTTCTCTTCTGTTCTGGTATTTCCCCAAAATATGCTGATCCCTTTCCCTTAGTTCAGAACAACATGCAACACCAACCTGGCAAGCAGACAATCTCCCATCCTTATAATATATAAATTTATTGGGAAGCCAGTTGGTAAATTCAGGGTGCAATTATTGTAATATAGTAATAGAACTAAAAGGGCTTCCCTGGTGGCTCAGATGATGAAGACTCCCCCTGCAATGCAGAAGACCTGAGTTCTATCCCTGGGTCAGGAAGATCCGCTAAAGAAGGGAACTTTAGGGGACTGAGCACACAATAGAACATAACATTCCTACATTCAGTGCTGAATTAACGAAAAGTCAATCTATGCTGATGACTGCGTGCTTGCGTACTAAGTCACTTCAGTTGTGTCTGACTCTTTGCAACCCTAAAGACCAGAGCCCACCAGCTCCTCTGTCCATGGGGCTCCCCAGGCATGAATACTTGAGTGAGTTGCCATGCTCTCCTCCAAGAGATGTTCTCGACCCCCGACAGGGGTTGAACTCATGTCTCCTGTGTCTCCTGCATTGGCAGGTGTGTTCTTTATCACTACCACCACCTGGAAAACCCACGCTGATGATAACTAATGCTCTAAAGAAGCAAGACTCCCCACCACAGGGGATTTGCTCTAAAGAAGCAAGACTCCCCACCACAGGGGATTGGAAATGAGAGAAAGAGACAGAAAAAAAATTTTTTTACTAACAGTTCAACTTTCAAAAGCACTGAAATTGGATCTAAGAAATAGAATAAATACTGCATAAGAGCATAAACTCTGGTATTAAACTGCCCCTTTTTGAATCTCAGCTCTACCACAATCTTCATGGGTGGACTCATACAATTTACTTAATCGCTCTTGGTTTGTTGTAAATTTCAACACAGTTAGACATGAAGTGCTTAGGACAGTTCCTGGCAAACAGTAAGTGGTAAGTGCTTTCATCATTTAGAAAATGAGAACTTCGTGAGACTTCCTCATTTATCACCTTATTATTGTTCAGTTGCTCAGTCATTTCCAAATCTTTGCAACCCCATGGACTGCAGAACGCCAGGCCTCCCCGTCCATCACCAACTCCCGGAGCCTGCTCAAACTCATACCCATCGCGTCGGTGATGCCATCCAACCATCTCATCCTCTATCATCCCCTTCTCCTCCTGCGCTCACTCTTTCCCAGCATCAGGGTATTTTCCAACGAGTCAATTATTTGTATCAGGTGGCCAAAGTATTGGAACTTTAGCTTCCGCATCAGTCCATCCAATGAATAATTATGGGTGATTTCTTTTAGGATTGACTGGCTTGATTTTGCTGTCCAAGTGACTCTCTGTCCAAGAGTCTTCTCCAGCATCACTGTTTCACACTTTAATTTTCTTTTATTTTAAATGACATTTGACATGGTCATCATCCTCTTCTTCATTGTCTCTGGTCTTAAAATTCTTAATTTGATCCTGATTATGTCTTTGGCCTTTTTTCCCTAGCTGTGGTCCTGAATACGCTAATAGGGCATGCCTGCCCCTCCCTCCCCACCAAAAGAAAGTAATACATGACCAAGTAAGTTTGAAAAATGCTGAATAAGTAGGTTTCTTTACCTCAGGGCTTCTCCATAGGAAGAACAGTCAACTTCTAGGCCCTCAGATCTCCAAGAAAGCTAAGCCACTGCAGTTCCGCTTAAATGCTTTAAAATTTATTTAGGCTTTGAAGTCTTTTTTTTGTTTTTGTACTGTCTTCCCTGACCCTCCTAACTGTTGTGCCTCAGGCCTTGTCCACAGGATGGAAGCAACCAATAACAACCCCCTAATTTACCAAGTGTGCAGTTGAGACTCTCAGGTAGAGCAAGCCCATTCCCCAGGTACCACAGACTCATCTACATAAAATCCCAAGAGGCAGATACAGTGCAGAGCATTTCCCAAGTTTCTCTGTCCATAGAAACTTTTCTTGAGGAACACTGAAAATCATAGCCAGAAATACCAGCTGCCCTTAAACAGTGACAAGACTTTTTTATTTCAAAGTTTCTGAAAATACTTGTCTTTTGACTCAGAATCTCCTTTTCTTAAAGAACAAGATTCCCCTACTTTGAACAATATTTCTCTACTCTGAACAAGATTTCTCTACTTTCGGACACAATAATCTGTCTTCTGTTTCCCAAATTTAAAATAGCCAAGTATTTTCAAATATCTTATTTAAATCTGGCATACAACTCTGTCCTGGAAAAGTTTTTTAAAGTGATTCTCAGGACATATCTGATCTGAGGGAAAATCCAGATGAATGAAGCTCATTCCCCTCCCTAAGAAACTGCACAGAATACTTGAGTTATAGCAGGAACACTATGGATCCACTTGATTTCTAGGTAAACCACCATCTCTAACTTTGGGCAGTAGTAAATAATTTGCTTGTAACTAACTGACAAGTAATTTAACTTCACTAAGCTTGAATTTCTCCATCTGTAAAAGAAAATGATCATGAAGTTTAAATGAGATGGTGTACATATTAATTTCTAGAACAAAAAAAATGCCACTTCAAATTGTTACTTTCTTTTCATAGTTACGGGTGTCTTACTTTTTGCCTTTCGATATCTGCTTTGTTTATTTCAGATCTCCCGACTCGCAGCTGCCTGTTTTTCCCAATGAACATTGTTTTCGTAATTTCCTGCTGCAACATTTTTTTTTTCTGACCTCACTTAGTCACTGAAAACCAGAATCAGTTTTACAATTTGCATAGCTACTTTTTTGGCAATAACGTGTACATTTCTCACAAAAGAGTTACTGGTCCTAAGTAAAGGTTCCAACACTTCGAAAATTACATCCTCCTTTTATCTCAGCCAAGGATGAAGTTTTTCCTAATCCTACTCCTTTGGACTGAGCTCAACCTCCCTAAAAATGAATTGTTTCTTGGGTTAGGATCAAGAAGGAAGTGAAAACAGTCTCATAAAATGGTCATCTAATAGGGTGGAGGTCAGTTTCATTAGGTATGAGGAGTGTCTTCCAAGATGCATAAAATAAAGGGTCCTGCCTCACCCAACTCATTAACTTTATCTGTCCTCAATCCATGTCTGATCTTTTTCTTCTTTGCTTTACTAAATAAAATTTCCCTTTGAAATTGTGCCCTTTTTTAACTTTTACAAATGCCTATTAACTATTTAGCTTTTAAACCATGAAATATTCTCTTCACAGAGAAGAAAACAACAGCATCTTATTCACCAGAAAATTGTTCTTGTGACAGAATTTCTTGACAGTGGTAAAGTCCTTTGGGAAATCACCCCTCCCCCACATTCAGTTCCTGTAGTTTGGGAAAGATCCCAGTTCCAGGGGTAGGTCCACACTGGTCGTGGACAGAGGCTACATCATGTTTTCTAGTTTTGGTACCTGGTTCAGAGACGGGCATGTGAATCAATCAAAGCTGCTGGAAGACAATGAGACTTACTGGAACAGAAGTAGGTTGTTCTCCCTACAGGACTGAACTTGCACATCAGGGCTTGTGGCCAGAGGTATATATTGAGCTGGAAATTAACAATGGAAAGAAGCAGAACTAATAGTGGAGAGCAACAGGGACATGAAAACCAGAAATGCCCCTGGATTCAATAGCATGAGTCAATAAATCTCATTTTCCTTTCTATATCTAAGCTAAGTTTTTGTCACTTGCAAATGAAAGGTTCCCAACTGATACACATATTTGACTACCCAGAAAAGTGTATAAACATTAGCTTTTCACAACTTTGCCAGGTCAAGCATAGTAAGAACATTCACCATTTGAAAGCCAAGGAAATAATCTCTAGAGAGATTACGCAGCTCCGCCAAGGTTGCATCACTAGTAAGTTACAGAGCAGTGACAACGCAAACCTGGGTCTTCTGAGTGTCTGCTCTGTCATAATTCTCATTATAGAGGCTTGCAATGTGCTTGCTCCCACAGTCTTGCCCTGCCAGGTCTTCACCCAAGTGCTAGATCCTGTAAGACTCACCTGTTGGTAATGAAGAGAATCACAGACATTGTTAGGGACTATGGGAAACAAAGGGGAAATGACTGGTTTCTAGACCATACATAAACTGAGCCTTGAAAATACAAAGTTATTAAGTGGCAGTACATGGTGTGCCGCACATCAGTACCAGCATTAAAGCTCAAAATGGTATCTCTGCTGGCTTTAGAGTGAGCAGCAGGTATAAACACTAGAACACAAAATCAGGAAATCAGAGAGCCTCAGTCCCCTCTCCAAAGAGACAGTGATATACTAGATCTCCAAACAAGAGGGAATTACTTATTCCTAAATGTCTTGGCCTTTGAGTTTGCACTGTCTTTCATCGTGTCTTGACCTAAAGCTTATACATTATTTTTCTACGTATGTTTCTATACCTTGTCACTGAAAGATAAGCAAGTACCAGAGTAGAAACTGCCTTCCATGGATGATAAATCCAACCAATCTCAATTCTTCTGAGCCCAAAAAAGAGAGAACCAATTCCAACATAATATACTCTCAGTGCCTGATTTTGTCTATAGAGCAAAAGCAAATTATAAACAACAAACTAAATGGAGTGCAGTCTCATTCAAGACCAGGGTAAAAACAAAACCTAGTTCTCTTTTCTCAACTATTCCATTCCTTACCTTCTGAACATACCACAGTTAATTAAAATTGCATTTATTCCTACTGAAAGAAATATGTATCTTCCAAACCATTAGTCTAAATGGATGAATATTCAAATAGTCATATTCAATATAGGCATCTATCACAAAGCTTCATTTGTAACATTATTTTTCTTAAGGAATCCATGTTATGCAAAATAAAATTTATTTTTTGAATCACAGAGTTGTTCCCTAGCAGCCAACATTTAAAATATTTTATCATAATAAATCATTTAAGTTAGAATATTTTCTTTGTGGATATGAAAACAAAATAACAAGAACAGAATGAAGACATTAGAAAAATCTTTCTTCGTGTTTATTTTTCAAAACAGCACACAATCCTGAATATGCATGTCTAGTGCATTTTTTTAATCCTGTGATAAATTATAAAATGAAAAACAATAAGATTATTTTAGTAACAATTCTGGAAAAATTCTTATTCAGATTTATTACAGCTGTGTTTCTCATGTTTCAGCTAAAATACTTCTCTCGAAAACTACACTGTGATTTGCTGTTCTAATTGATGCATATTTTTATATCTCTGTATAGTTGCTTTCTGTCAACACTTTACTACACAGAGAAAACAGAGAGCAAAACAGCAAGGAGGAAATGAAACAGAAATCAGCAGGAAAGCTGCTTACTTTTCAAAAGAGAATATTTTACATCAAAGGAATAACAAACTGGATATCCAGCAAATAATAAGAGGTTACTTAACAACAATGAATGTAAAGAAATGTTCCAGTATTGGAAAAATGTATTATTTGCATCATTTAATAATGCTTGCTAAATTAGTAAACTGTCTCATTTTAAGAGATGGCAATTTACAACAAATAATTTTTAATAGAGAATTCATTCAGGAATAAAATGTTCAATTTGGCTCTAATTTTAAGGTTTAACTGATTTAAAAAATTCTTAAAAATGGAAAATTTTAATCCCACATAACTGATAATCCTAAATACAAATTAATTCTAGTAAAAAACCAAGCATCATAAATTGTTTGGTTTTGCAAGAAGTTTCAAAATGTTTAAAATATTTCAAAAAGCACTTGTAAATCAATAATTATGTATTAAAAATAACTATCTGAACAGAGCAAAGCAGGAAGCTAGAGTTTAAATCTCAGATCTGCTTCCAAATAGGAGTTTCCTTGACAAATGGATAAACGGAGACTTTGAAGTCAGAATTAGGTTCAAATTCCAGTTCCACACTGACCAGCCATGTGACCCTGAGCAAGTTACTCAGTTTCCCTGATTCTTGATTCCAGCACATATAAAATTTAAAAAAGAACAACATATATAGGTAGTAGAGATTAAATCACACACACACAATGTGTGAATGCACATAAAGTCAATAGCATAGTGTTCAATGTGTTTTTATCTTCTGTCCTTTCCTTTCTTATCTGCAACATTGGTGCCTCCTGAATCTTCAAAACAAGTCTGTCTTGAAAGTCCCATATAAAGTCCATTTTAGTGTGAGTCTGGAGAACACAGTAATATCCCTTTTCTCAAGAAGTAAGTGTTATACAGGCACCATTTCATAATAGTTTAAAATATAAATAAAATATAAATACCTTAAAAAATCTTTTACCTGTAACTTTTTATAACACATTCACAATCTCTTCAAGAACCCTTGAGACCAGATGTATTCTGGAGTTCAGAGGTAACAATGTGCATAGATCATATATTACATACTGCTCCCAGCAGAATCAAAGGATCAAGTTCAACACCCTTTATCAAGCATATAGATACAGGCATATCTCATTTATTTATTATTATTTATCAAGCATATAGATACAGGCATATGCTTCCCAGATAACGCACTTTACAAATTGAATGTTTGTGGCAGCCTGGTGTTGAGCAAGACTATTGGTGCCATTTTTCCAACAGCAATAATTTTAAATTAAGATATGCACACTGTTTTTTATACTTAATACACTGAACAGACTACATACAATGCAAATATAACTTTTAGAGGTACTGGGAAACTAAAATATTTCATGACTGGCTTTATTTTGATATGAGATTTACTACAATGGTTTGGAACTAAACCCACAGTATCTCCCTGGTATGTCTCTGATTCCTGTACCAAATGAGATTCACACTAAGTGGGATCAATAAAGACTATTAAGTAGTCTTATGCATTGAGATTCAGAAAACTAAGACATAAAACTACAACACTCAGAAAACAGATCATGGCATCTGGTCCCATCACTTCATGGCCAATAGACGGGGAAACAATGGAAACAGTGGCAGACTTTATTTTCTTGGGCTCCAAAATCACTGCATGGTGACTGCAGCCATGAAATTAAAAGACGCTTGCTCCTTGGAAGAAAAGCTATGACCAACCTAAACAGCATATTAAAAAGTAGACATTACTTTGCCAACAAGGTCCATCTAGTCAAAGTTATGGCTTTTCCAGTAGTAATGTATGGATGTGAGAGTTGGACTATAAAAAGAAAGCTGAGTGCCGAAGAATTGATGTTTTTGAACTGTGGTGTTGGAGAAGACTCTTGAAAGTCCCTTGGACAGCAAGGAGATCCAACCAGTCAATCCTAAAGAAAATGAGCCCTGAATATTCATTGGAAGGACTGATGCTGAAACTGAAACTCCAATACTTTGGCTACCTGATGTGAAGAACTGACTTACTGGAAAAGACCCTGATGCTGGGAAAGATTGAAGGCAAGAGGAGAAGGGGACGACAGAAGATGAAATGGTTGGATGGCATCACCGATTCGATGGACATGAGTTTGAGCAGGCTCCGGGAGTTGGTGATGGACAGGGAAGCCTGGCATGCTGCAGTCCATGGGGTCGCAAAAAGTTGGACACGACTGAGTGACTACACTGAACTGAACTGATGCACTGAGATAGGCACAGTTTTCAAGATTTACACCCCCGCAAGATTCTCATTCTCTGATCAATCAATCAAACACAATCATCTCTTGGTATCTTCAGGGGATTGGTTCCAGGAACCTCCACATGTACTAAAATCCACAGGTGCTCAAGTCTCATATAAAATGCTGTAGTACAACGAATGTGGCAGTCTCTCCATAGTCACAGGTTTCACATCCTCAGGTTCAACCAACTGCAGATGGAAATTTCAATTCCTGGTGGTGAGTTCCACATATAGGAAACCCACAGATATATAAAGGGCAAACTGTATATTTATTGGGAAAAAATCTGCCTGAGAAGTTCAATCCCATATAGTTGAAGGGTCAACACTACTAATCTAGGTGCTGCACAGAGATTTTGCAGATGAACTTTAAGTTACTTATCAGTTGACTTTCAAATGCAGAGATTATCCCAGGGCAGCCCCATGTAATCACAGAAATCCTTAAAAGAAGAGAGAGGCAGACATGTCAGTCAGAATGGGATGGTAGAAGAGAATGGCAAAGAAAGGATGAAACAGAAGCGGAGGCCAGAGAGAGGGAACTGACTGGCCATTGTTGCTTTGGAAGATGGAGAAAGGGGGCCACTAGCCAATGAATTGGAGAAGGCAATGGCATGCCACTCCGGTACTCTTGCCTGGAAAATCCCATGGATGGAGGAGCCTGGTAGGCTGCAGTCCATGGGGTTGCGAAGAGTCAGACACAACTGAGCAACTTCAGTTTCACTTTTCACTTTCATGCATTGGAGAAGGAAATGGCAACCCACTCCAGTGTTCTTGCCTGGAGAATCTCGGGGACTGGGGAGCCTGGTGGGCTGCTGTCTATGGGGTCGCACAGAGTCGGACACGACTGAAGTGACTCAGCAGCAGCAGCAGCCAATGAATGTGGGCAGCCTCTAGAAGAACAGTCTGTGGCCAACAGCCAGCAAGGAAATGAGGACCTCAATCCTATAAACTCAAGGAACTGAATATTGCCAACAATCTAAAAATGCTTGAAGTAAATTCTTCCCCAAAGCCTCCAGGAAGGAGCATAACCTGAATGATACCTTAACAGAGGCCTATGAAACTCTAAGCAGAAAATCCAGCTGAGCTGGACTTCGGATTCAGGGAAACTATGAGATAATCTATTTGTGTTGCTTTAAGCTGCTAAATTTAGGGTAATTCATGACAGCAGCAATACAAAACTAGTATGTGTATGTTAGAGTGAGATTTTTAAGGCCAAATGAGTTTCTGGAAATATATAAAATCTTTTCATTTTCAGAGCTTCTGGGGTTTCAGAATTGCACAGAAGGGATTCAGAACTATTAATTTCCATTATTTAAATATGTTCAGTGACATCACCAAGTTAATAAATCGTAACTAGCCTTTGAAACTTTTGATAAAACATTGTTATAGATGCATTAAAAAAGAAAAAGGAAAAAGGGCTTCTCTAGCGGCTCATTGGTAAAGAATCCCCCTGCCAATGCGGGAGACACGGGCTTGAGCCCTGATCTGGGAAGAGCCCGCATGCCATGGAGCCACTCAGGCCATGAACCACAGTGACTGGGCCTGCGCTCTAGAGACTGGCAGCCAGAACTACTGAGCCTGCAAGTCCTAGAACCCATGCTCCGCAACAAGAGAAGCCGCCACAGTGAGAAGCTGGAGCACCGCGACTAGAGCACAGCCCACGAAGCCGTAAAGACCCAGAACAGTTAAAATTAACTTTAAAAAAACTTCAATAACAATCTCAGTACCTAGCTGAGATTCAAAGTCAGCCAGCCCCTTCAAGGCAGCTGGACTCAGAGTAACTCTGAGTAAAGGACAGTGCCTCTGTTAGCCAATAACAGATAACATTTACTGAACACCTCCACACCCAGGTGCTGTTCTGGGTGCTTCATATGCACTTACCCATTTAATCTGTCAACCACCCTCTGAGAAAGTACTGCTCCCATTCCTGTTTTACAGGTAGAGGGATCCATGCAGTGAACAGTTAACTGACTGCCTGCGAACACACAGCTAGTTAGGGGCATAGTTCTAAACCTAGGAAGTCCAGCTGCAAAATCTTTGCGGCTAACCACTTGTCAGTGTTGCTTCTGTTGGTACAGGCACCATTTAAACAAACACCGACAACTGGCACAGGAAATACAAAGTACCCACTACCCCAAAACTTATAACAGAAATCTTTTTCTATATGAACTTTTGCATTGATCCCTTAAGTCCCAGTAGTATTTCCTTCAGGAAGCACAGGGTACTAACCAGCCAACCAGTATGATCTGCTATCCCAGGTTACCTGCTGTGCTGCCTTTTCTCTCCCTTATCCTAGTGTGAAATTCTGGAAAGTCATGCCCACTACTGGATCCAAAATCCTGAATAACCTTGTGTCATGGCCGTGTCCTTATTACTAACGCTGCTGCTGCTAGTCACTCATAGTTGTGTCCAACTCATTGAGACCCCATGGACTGTAGCCCACCAGGCGCCTCTGTCCATGGGATTTAGGGACCTGCGAAATAAACTCACGGTGGCCGGCTAAGTTCAGCACGTGAACCAATTCACAATTTTCCAGCTCAAGAATATAACACCTCAGGTCAGAGCAAGTTACACAGGGCCCAGTAGGAAGTCTTCTTTGACCTAATCTGTAACAACCAAGCGTACTGAAAAAATCAACAACAAAAAACCATCTTAGTTTTCAACAAGATTTACCCTCAAGATGCTATCTTTATCATGATATGAGTGAGAACAGTTTTAAATGAATTTTGAACAAAAACAAAGCTCCTTTTGTAATACACATAAGAAAATGAGTGCCACACAAAAGCAGGGTTGAGAGCTGGACTATATTAAGATCATGAGAAGAAACTGATGTCTTGGAAAAAATACACTAGTGGTTCTCAAACTTGAACACACATCAGAATACCCAGAGAGCTTGTTAAAACAGTTTTCTGAGTCCCACTCCACCAGAAGTTCTGATCCAGTAGGTCTGAATGAGGATCCTGTGGATGCTGTTGCTCCAGGGACCAAACTGGGAAACTGCTAGTTTGCGGTTTGGGATCCAGGTATTGGCAGTTTTTATAAACCCCCAAGTCATTGTAATATGTAGCCAGAGTTGAGCTCAATGGGCTAGGAAAACTGGTAATGAGGAAGACATTAACTAGAAACTTTGTATTAATTTGTATGACGGAGATAACCTATCACAAAAGCTAACATGTCCTTGAAGGAGTATCTGCAGGCAAGATCACGGCCTGTGAGAAGAGAGCTTTCGGGCATCAAAAGGAGAACCCTTCTGGACACTGCCCAGGAGCCATTAGCCATGTACTTCAGGGAAAACCCTAGGCCTCTCCATCCAAGCGTTGTGATTTCCAAGATCCTCTCTGCAAAGGGAGGAGTAAAGCCACATCTGCTGTTTCTCTAAAGTCATCTGGTATTCATATCCATGGCCATGTGTAACTAGTCAACTAAAAGACCTCCACAAAACCACTGCCAGAGGCCTGTTTCAAAGCCATTTCACCACTTTGCCTTTGAAGACTATTTATTCACATGATAAATTTTAATTAGGAAGTTTGTGTGATTCTGCGCTTTAAATGCAAGGTACCTTGCAAAGTGAGAACTGGGGTTTTCTGTGACCTCTATTAAGCTTCGTTGTCTGTTACAATCTGAGCCACAAGCTTTAGAAGAGGAATTGGGGAGGGAACAGAGTCAGAAAAAAATATCTTTAAAAAAGAGATATGGTCCACATCAAAATTGGATCCAGAGAAGCAGAAAGAAATGGGGGGGAAGAATTACTCAAGTGACAACAGGATATCTGATCTCTGCAACGAAGTGTGGTTTAAGAATGACAGCCAATCATTTTCATTATGGACTGAATTAATTAAAACTACTCAAAATAGTTTTTATAAAGAGAAGAGTGTGTTTTTTAGTGTGTTATTTATATCAGAAAACTTTGAAGCTTTCAATTATTAAGATGGTTTGATTTTGTTCTTTCTCTAAATGATAATTGCTTAAGCATTCAGAATCTCTCAGTGAAGTCTAGTGTAAATCTGGGTTCATAGGTTCAAACCATCCTTTGAATAAGGCAAGTTCTATGCATATCATGCTTTCTGCACAGTGAAAATGAAAAGACATGCAGTGCTTAAAACGCTTCTGTGTCGTCCTCAGTTCAGTTCAGTCGCTTAGTTGTGTCTGACTCTTTACTACCCCATGGACTGCAGCATGCCAGGCTTCCCTGTCCATCACCAAATCCTGGAGCTTACTCAAACTCATCCCCATCAAGACAGTGATGCCATCCAACCATCTCATCCTCTGTTGTCCCCTTCTCCTCCCGCCTTCTATCTTTCCCAGCATCAGGGTCTTTTCCAGTGAGTCAGTTCTTCACATCAGGTGGCCAAAGTACTGGAGTTTCAGCTTCAGCATCAGTCTTTCCAATGAATATTCAGGACCGATTTCCTTTAGGATTCACTGGCTTGATCTCCTTGCAGTCCAAGGGGCTCTCAAGAGTAATAACCAAGTATATCTGTGTCATCCTAGCTGGCCTGAAATACACCTTTTAGAATCAATCCTTGGAGTTACATAGAACAGACCGAAACACCACTGAAAAGTCACATATATGGACTAAGAAGGGGACTAGAACCAGGCAACACTTTACCGTGAAATAATTTATCAGAGAACAGGTTCTTAACAGAACCATGGTCCGTGAATGACTCCCAGCTAGGGGCAGGACAGGCTGCAGCTGAAGGGTGAGGTAATGCAAAGGGTAAAGCCAGGGCTGGAGCAGCCTGAAGCACACTGATTCTCCTACAGAGGGAAGTGATAGCTCAGGTTGGGGTTCAGAGTTGGGCAGCCGCAGGGCTGAACTTCACAGCATGCCTAGAGCTTTCTTGGAGAAACCTGACATTTGATACATCTAATCTGATCATTCACCTTCTTGCAGCAAAAGTTACTAAAATGAAAGAAGAGTTAAAGCAATTAATTATAGGGTCTCATTAGATATGAACAAAAAGAAGATGTACCTGGGATTATAAAAGTCAACAAATAAAATTCAATATGAATTGACTCATTATTTTTTTGGTAAAGGCAGTCCCTCTTGGATCAAGAATAAAAGGAAGATCAGAGGGTTCTCATGTCAACAAGTCTATGGAATGAACTCAGCCTCAGCACTGCAAAAGCACTCTAATCTATTCTTTGAAGGTCACCTTCATCCAAGGTTCTCTTTGGCAGACTCTGTTGGCTATCTGTCAATATCCACTCCATATGCCACTAGCTCTCGGAACCCTGAATGGGTCAGAGATCTTCTCTTCTCCCATACGATAGGGGGAAGATGAACTCATCCCAACTCCAGAGTAATCCTGGTTATTATCAGTTCATCACAGAGAAACTTTTCCTCTGCCAAGGATTGGTTTAACAGAAGGTTTGACTCAGTTCTGCCCAATAAGACTTTGGAAGTTTCAGTAAAAGCCTTCCTGGATCCCAACGGTTAGACAGATCTTTCCATCTCCTCTGGACGTGAGAATGGCAAAGTAACAGAGCTGAAGTCACACCTGGGACTGCCCAACCTCTGGACTAATAACTATGTGAGACTGGAATCTCCTACCATGTAAAACTCATTGAGTCAGACTTTTCCATCATTCTTAACCCAAAGCATCCCAACTAATTTATTATCAAAATGTGCTATAGGAAAACAATTTCGTAATATGAATAAGTAAAATCAGCACTATGGTAGGCCTAAAAACTAATACTACCTATAGGATTAAGGAAACATTTCGAGAATCAAAACCACTAATTAAGGAAGCTTATTAGGTAACTCAAAACACACCAGGTTTTTGTTTTCATGATTAATAAAATTTCTGAGCTACTAGTAAAAATATCTTTCTGAATTTATGATTTAATCACTTAAAAACACTGACAGTCCTCCACTGCCAACCAGAAAAAGTTCAGATAGTGTGGCAATCAAGAAATCACTTAGACATACTTGTCAGACCCAACCTAATAAAACAGTTTAATCTCCTAGTTCTCCAGCCCCCCAAACTTTATACAGATCTGCCCCAAGGCACGTTCCCATTACCATATCATTGTTTTGTCCCTTTTTTCTGCTTTAGATAATTCCTGCCCCAGCAAAGTTTTACACAGCTGAATACTCAGAACAAAATATCATTTTGTGTGTGTGAAGTTTTATCAAAATTCCTGTACTGGGCAAGATCTTTCATTCCTTCCCAAATTGATACCACTGGAATCAACTTTGATCATCTTGCAGTACAGATCACAGGATAGATATTTGTTTCCTCCACATGGTCAAGAGTATGCCCCAGCAAAGTTTTACACAGCTGAATACTCAGAACAAAATATCATTTTGTGTGTGTGAAGTTTTATCAAAATTCCTGTACTGGGCAAGATCTTTCATTCCTTCCCAAATTGATACCACTGGAATCAACTTTGATCATCTTGCAGTACAGATCACAGGATAGATATTTGTTTCCTCCACATGGTCAAGAGTATCCTGAACACCAATATGATTTATCTGAGTTGAATCTTTTTAGAGTTTACAATTTCTAACCAAATCCCTTTTGGTTGGAAGAAAAAAAGACATGGAGATTTCACTAATGGGTAGGGAAACAAACATAGCTCTGTTTTAATTGATTTGTTCAACCTTAAAGGTACTAAGAACTTATTCCCTAAGAACTCTAATGTTACTTTAAAATCGTGATTATCACCTCATATCACCTCCTTATGTTTTATTACTATAACATTCTTAAGGAAGTTTTATCTGAGATTTGCTTTTATTGTCTGAGCCACCAGGGAAGTCTTTCTTTCTTTTCTTTCTATATTTTATTTAATTTGTTATGTGTAAGATAATCCCCCAAAAGGCAAATAATGCTTTTGTCATTTATTCGTGCATTGGCTCAAACTTTGATTAAAATAAGAATAATGATAGTTGTCAATCTTGGGCTTTTTTATATAATAAGATGATGATATTTATAATTGATTAGCAAAATGAAGATAAGGACCAGGCTATTAAAACACAGAAATCAGTTCAAAAGTAAAAAGTGAACCTGACTGTCTCAGAGGGAAGAAGTTTTTCTCATTGGCCCAGAAGGCAAAGAAGCACTTAGAGATTAATGGGGCTGTGTGACAAGGACATAGGAACCAAAATGAAAGGGTTCCCACCACCCAACTTTGGAACAATTTGAGCATCACAGAGACTAATGACTGTGATTGAATATGCTGCTGCTGCCGCTAAGTCACTTCAGTCGTGTCCGACTCTGTGTGACCCCATAGACGGCAGCCCACCAGGCCCCCTCATCCCTGGGATTCTCCAGGCAAGAATACTGGAGTGGGTTGCCATTTCCTTCTCCAATGCATGAAAGAGAAAAGTGAAAGTGAAGTCACTCAGTCTGTCCGACTGTTAGCGACCCCATGGACTGCAGCCCACCAGGCTACTCCGTCCATTGGATTTTCCAGGCAAGAATACTGGGGTGGGGTGCCATTGCCTTCCCCGGTGATTGAATATAAACACTGAATAAATAAAAATCTACAAGTATATCCTATGTTCAAAATATTTAAAAGAAAAAAAGCTGTACTTTGTGTTCAGGGATGCATATAGAGGGGATGGGCTTCTCACATGGTTCAGCAGTAAAGAATCTGCCTGCCAATGCAGGAGACACAGGAGACATGGGTTCAATCCTTGGGTCAGGAAGATCCCCTGGAGTAAGAAATGGTAACTCGCTCCAGTATTCTTGCCTGGAAAACTTCATGGACAGAAGAGGCTGGTGGGCTACAGTACATGGGGTCACAAAGAGTTGGACAGGACTGAGCAACTGAGTACACACACACACATACATATAGGATATAAAACTGTATAATGGTAAAGTATGGACAATATATAAGATTGCACCCAGTCCACACTGGTCCTCTGGATACACAAAGCTGTAAGTCTCTGTCTGAGAATGGCTACAGTTAACACTCAGGACAAGAATATCCAGTACATCTACCACATCAGATCTCATTGGTTGAGAACATATGCCAGCCGCTGAAGCATGAGAAAATATACCTATATTCACAGGGTGTGACGACCGATTGATAGATATTTTTTTTGTGTGTGAGAAAATATCTCAGAGACAAAGAGCAACAAACAAGTTCTATGCAGATAGTTCACCTGGGTAAGCACGTACCTTACACCTCACTCTAAAACACTACTAAGTTGCTTCAGTCGTGTCCGACTCTGTGTGACCCCATAGACGGCAGCCCACCAGGCTCCCCCATCCCTGGGATTCTCCAGGCAAGAACACTGGAGTGGGTTGCCATGTCCTTCTCCAATGCATGAAAGTGAAAAGTGAAAGTGAAGTCGCTCAGTCATGCCTGACTCTTAGCGACCCCATGGACTGCAGCCAACCAGGCTCCTCTGTCCATGGGATTTTCCAGGCAAGAGTACTGGAGTGGGGTGCCATTGCCTTCTCCGACTCTAAGACACAGTCTCTATTATAAAACAAATACTGCTATTACAGAATAAGTATCCAAGTAAATTGCAACGATTTTGTTCACCCAATAGTTTAATAACCATATAAACTTCTGAGTGTGTGCTGCGTGTGTGGTAAGTTGCTTCAGTTGTGTCCAACTGTTCATGGTGACCCCATGAACTGTAGCCCACCAGGTTCTTCTAATTATATTAAATAAACCTAGGGAATCAAATTTGCTATACCTGTTGACAAAGTTCCCTGTTAGTGGGCTATGCTCCAATCACTGCTAGATAATTTAACAGAGTTCAATAATTTGGCACCTGGGAGAAAATCAGCAGTGGGCTCTGATAATTTAATCTTCAATGTGTCTCCTAATCACCGTAAAAGACACAAGAATATCTATGCAATTATGCATAAATGTTACAATTTTCATTGTTGTACATTAAGAGGATTTAATGTATCTAGCGAATTACATTTTCAGCTTATCTAACAAATCTGTAATACAAAAAAAAATTAATCATTTTAACTATAAAATAGCATTTATATGGTATTTTCTTTGAAGGATTAACAATCACAGTCTTGGTTATACTGAATAATTCTGCAACTATTTTATTTATAAATATCTATGCAATTATGCATAAATGTTACAATTTTCATTGTTGTACATTAAGAGGATTTAATGTATCTAGCGAATTACATTTTCAGCTTATCTAACAACTCTGTAATACAAAAAAAATATTAATCATTTTAACTATAAAATAGCATTTATATGGTATTTTCTTTGAAGGATTAACAATCACAGTCTTGGTTATACTGAATAATTCTGCAACTATTTTATTTATAAATTAAATATATTCTCACAAGTGTGCTAAAATCTCCAGATTCCCCTAGTGAAAAAAAAAAAAAAAAAAAAACAGGTAATACTAAAAACAATCCAAGGTCATATTTTTAAAAAACAGATGAAAGACAATGTGTCTGCACTAAGGCTATACTTTAAAAAGCCAACGAGGAGCAGAAAGCTTAAATAGGCCAGTTTAATAAGAAGATGCACTGGGACTTAACTCCTCAGCTCAGCTCTGCCCGCTTCTTATAAAAGGGCCTTGCACAGCTGAGCCATGCACAGCTCCTCACCCAAGAGTTTGGCCTTCTGAATCCCATAAAACAGTGGTTCCAAACCTTTTTAGCACCAGGGACCAGTTCCATAGAAGACAATTTTTCCAGGGATGGAGTTGGGGGGGATGATTTGGGTATGACTCAAGCACATTACTTTTATTGTGCACTTTATTATTACATATGATATATAATGAAATAATTATACAACTCACCAGACTGCAGAATCAGTGTGACCCCTGAGCTTGTTTTGCTGCAACTAAGGAGCATGCACTCTAGATCCTTTACTTGCCCAGTTCACAGTCGGGTTGGTGCTCCTATGAGAATTTAATGCCGCAGCTGATCTGACAGAAGACATAGCTCAGGCAGTAATGTGAGTGAAAGGCAGCAGCTGTAAACACAGATGAAGCATCTCTCACTTGCCCACTGCTCACCTGCTGCTGCGCGGCCTTGTTCCTAACAGGCCACAGACTAGTAGTGGTCCATGGTCCAGGGGTTGGGCTCCAGAGAAGGCAACGGCACCCCACTCCAGTACTCTTGCCTGGAAAATCCCATGGACAGAGGAGCCTGATAGGCTGCAGTCCATGGGGTCACTAAGAGTCGGACACGACTGAAGCGACTTAGCAGCAGCAGCTATAAAAGGCTCCAGTCTCTAGGGTCCTTCTGAGATTCCTTCCAGATGCCCCTTCCAAAACAGCTTCTGGATCTTAGCTTTAGGATTGGTCTCTGCGTTGGAACATTTTCTGGCTCTTTGCCAGACACACCCAATGGACTTTCCTGTGCTTTGCAATCCAGTTCCCCTTTGCTATGGGTTTTGCAGCAACCAAGGCCACCCTGGGCTGAACCCAGGTGACTTTCTGCCTGTGAGAGGAACTTCTAAAGTCTAGTTTTACGATTCTCAGTTTAAAACTACCACTTTTCAACTCAGAATAAACAAAAGGAAATGAAATACGAGCTGTAGGGTCTAACATAAAAGTTCCTTAGGAGATTACACCAATGGTAGAAACCTACTCCTGCAAAAGTATCAAAAGCTCAATTTCAAAGGTAGAGTTTTACTATGAACCAAAGAGCATGAGATAATAATCGTGAGAATATGAACCTCTGTCCAGATATGGACATGGAATAGAAAACCTGAAAACTGAGGAATTATTTATATTTGACAACCACCCCTCTTGTGAAACAGAGTTTATAAAAGAACAGCTACTATTATACCACCTAAAAACTCACAAGTCCACTTTGGAAAACAGTTTGGCCTTTCTCAAAACAACTGAACATGAGCCTATCATAGGACTCAAAAATTCCACTTCTAGGTAAACTCCACCTAAGGAAATTGAGGAGAGGCAGCTGTGTGGTGCTGTAGTGAATTTGAAGAAATACCCCACATCCAAGGGCAAAGGAGAAGCCTCAGCAAGACAGTAGGAGGGGTGAAATCACATTTAGAATCAAACCCTATACCCACCAGAGAAGCTCAGAGGGCTCAAACAAACCTTGTGTGCACCAGGACCCAGAGACTCTAATGAGACTGAGACAGAACTGTGTTTGAGTATCTCCTGGGGAGGTATGGGTCAGCAGTGGACTTCGCAGAGGCAGGGGCTCTGAGTGCAGCAGGTATGGCATAAGCCTTCTTGAGGTCATGGTTAACCCCACCATAGAGCTGCCAGAAGTTACACAGGCCTGAGAAGTAGACTCTTCAAGGGCTCAAACAGAACCTTGTGTGCACCAGGACCCAGGAGGAAGGTGCAGTGATGCCACAAGAGACTGACCAGACATGCCCAAGAGCGTCCAGGAGTCTCTGGCAGAGGCATGGGTTGGCGGTGACCTGCTGCAGGGTCGGAGGCACTGAGTGTAGCAGTGCCTGCGTGGGACCTTTTGAAGGAGGTCACCATTATCTTCATTACCTCCACCATAGTTTGGCCCCAGGTAAATAAGAGGTAGGGAACACAGCCCCACGTATCAACAGAAAATTGGATTCAGTATTTACTGAGCATGGCCCTGCCCATCAGAACAAGACCCAGTTTCCCCCATAGTCTCTCCCATCAGGAAGCTTCCATAAGTCTCTTATCCTTCTCCATTAGAGGGCAGACAGACTGAAAACCACAGTCACAGAAAACTAACCAATCTAAATCACATGGATCACAGCCTTGTCTAACTCGATGAAACTATGAGCCATGCAGTGTAGGGCCACCCAGGATGGACAGGTTATGGTGGAGAGTTCTGAGAAAATGTCCACTGAAGAAGGGAATGGCAAACCACTTCAGTATTCTTGCCTTGAGAACCCCATGAACAGAATGAAAAGGCAAAAAGGTAGGACCCAGAAAGATGAACTCCCCAGGTCGGTAGGTGTCCAATATGCTACTGGAGATCAGTGGACAAATAACTCCAGAAAGACTGAAGAGACAGGGCGAAAGCAAAAACAACATCCAGTTGTGGATATGACTGGTGATGGAAACAAAGTCTGATGCTGTAAAGAGCAATATTGCGTAGGAACCTGGAATGTTAGGTCCATAGTGAAGTTGCTCAGTCATTTCCGACTCTTGTGATCCCATGGACTGTAGCCTACCAGGCTCCTTCATCCATGTAATTTTCCAGACAAGAGTACTGGAGTAGGTTGCCATTTCCTTCCCCAGGGGATCATCCTGACCCAGGGATCAAAACCAGGTCTCCTACATTGCAGGCAGACTCTTTACCATCTGAGCCACCATAGAAGCCCAGTCAAGGCAAATTGGAAGTGGTCAAACAGGAGATGGCAAGAGTGAACATCAACATTTTAGGAATCAGCAAACTAAAATGGACTGGAATGGGTGAATTTAACTCAGATGACCATTACATCTGCTACTGTGGAAAAGAATCCCTTAGAAGAACTGGAGTAGCCATCATAGTCAACAAAAGAGTCTGAAATGCAGTTCTTGGATGCAGTCTCAAAAATGACAGGATGATCTCTGTTCGTTTCCAAGTCAGACCATTCAATATCACACTAATCCAAGTCTATGCCCCAACCAGTAATACAGAAAGACTGAAGAGACAGGGCGAAAGCAAAAACAACATCCAGTTGTGGATATGACTGGTGATGGAAATAAAGTCTGATGCTGTAAAGAGCAATATTGCGTAGGAACCTGGAACATTAGGTCCATAGTGAAGTTGCTCAGTCATTTCCAACTCTTGTGATCCCATGGACTGTAGCCTACCAGGCTCCTTCATCCATGTAATTTTCCAGATAAGAGTACTGGAGTAGGTTGCCATTTCCTTCCCCAAGGGATCATCCTGACCCAGGGATCAAAACCAGGTCTCTTACATTGCAGGCAGACTCTTTACCATCTGAGCCACCATGGAAGCCCAGTCAAGGCAAATTGGAAGTGGTCAAACAGGAGATGGCAAGAGTGAACATCAACATTTTAGGAATCAGCAAACTAAAATGGACTGGAATGGGTGAATTTAACTCAGATGACCATTACATCTGCTACTGTGGAAAAGAATCCCTTAGAAGAACTGGAGTAGCCATCATAGTCAACAAAAGAGTCTGAAATGCAGTTCTTGGATGTAATCTCAAAAATGACAGAATGATCTCTGTTCGTTTCCAAGTCAAACCATTCAATATCACACTAATCCAAGTCTATGCCCCAACCAGTAATACCAAAGAAGCTGAAGTTGACTGGTTCTATGAAGACCTACAAGACCTTCTAGAACTAACACCAAAAAAAGATGTCATTTTCATTATAGGGGACTGGAATACAAGAGTATCAAGTCAAGAAATACCTGGAGTAACAGGCAAATTTGGCCTTGGAGTACAGAATGAAGCAGGGCAAAAGCTAATAGAGTTTTGCCTAGAGAATGCACTGGTCATAGCAAACACCCTCTTCCAACAACACAAGAGATGACTCTATACATGGACATCACCAGATGGTCAATAACAAATTCAGATTGATTATATTCTTTGCAGCCAAAGATGGAGAAGTTCTAGACAGTCAGCAAAAACAAGACTGGGAGCAGACTGTGGATCAGACCATGAATTCCTTATTGCTCAGTTCAGACTGAAATTGAAGAAAGTAGGGAAAACCATCGGGGAAGGCAATGGCACCCCACCCCAGTACTCTTGCCTGGAAAATCCAATGGACGGAGTAGCCTGGTGGGCTCCACTCCATGGGGTCGCTAACAGTCGGACAGACTGAGCGACTTCACTTTCACTTTTCTCTTTCATGCATTGGAGANGAGATCCAACCAGTCCATTCTGAAGGAGATCAACCCTGGGATTTATTTGGAAGGAATGATGCTAAAGCTGAAACTCCAGTACTTTGGCCACCTCATGCGAAGAATTGACTCATTGGAAAAGACTCTGATGCTGGGAGGGATTGGGGGCAGGAGGAGAAGGGGACGACAGAGGATGAGATGGCTGGATGGCATCACGGACGCGATGGACATGAGTCTGAGTGAACTCCGGGAGATGGTGATGGACAGGGAGGCCTGGCGTGCTGCGATTCATGGGGTCGCAAAGAGTCGGACATGACTGAGCGACTGAACTGAACTGAACTGAGGGATTGCAGCCTTCTTGCTCATAGCGGTGGTCCCCAGTGGAGACTGTTACTCGGCAGTGTGTTCCTTCTCATTGGATGATTTACACAAGCTTTTTGAAAGCCCACGAGGAAGCAAACCTGTAAGGGCAGTGCATGACCATGCTGCTGCTGCTGCTGCTGAGTCGCTTCAGTCGTGTCTGACTCTGTGCATCCCCATAGACGGCAGCCCACCAGGCTCCCCTGTCCCTGGGATTCTCCAGGCAAGAGTACTGGAGTGGGGTGCCATTGTCTTCTCTGGTGTGCGACCATAGGTAGTCTCAAAATGAAACTATCAGACTAGAAACTCAGGGCACAGCAGCTAGAATGTCAATAAGGAAGAGTACTTTATTTCTCTAATTAAAAAAATCAGTGTCCTTGGTTTCTCAGATTCTAACTAGTAGCAAGTTAGTAGAACAGTTTCCATGTATGCATCTGAATCCTGCCTAAGAGCCTCAAGGGTATCTGGATCAAATATACATATTTATTCAGGAAAATTAATTGTTTACAGTGACAAAATAGGCTGTAAATTGGATGAAAATATGCAACAATGCTAGGATATTCAGGAGGAAATTTGAATACATGCACTGACCTTTCCAGAACATGGATACAGAAGGGTAGGCAGTATTTGAAATACTATTTTATAAAAACAGCAGTTTCTCTTCCAGGATCTTAAACAGAATGAAAGGAGATGAAGACAATAGATTTGGGCAGAATTTCAGGGAGGGGCTTTCTGTGCTCTCAGTGAATGTTTCTGTGATCCATCACATTGATGTACACATGCCACAATCACTCAAATAAGCAGTTCCCATGTCCAAGACTTAACTGCAAAAGGTAGGTATAAAGGTATCCTGAAATATGCCAGGTTTAACCCTCAATCTCTTTACTTAGCTATTACGGATTTTTTCAGTTTCCACATATCCATTAAAGATCTTACTGAAGCTCACATGTACTTCAGTTTGTCCTATTAGGGAGGTAACAGTTGCATGCATCTAGTACTCAGTACGGGACTTGTTAACATGATGGTATTCCACGTGCACAAGATGGGAAGGGTGTCATCTCTCTAAATCACCCGTTCTTCATGCTTTCTTTCCATTCTCCCATGCCCTGACTAAGAAGACTCAACCCAGGCACACTGACATTGGTGTAGCTGCAGAGAAATGAGCCATGGGGTGTTTGGTCCTGACAAATGTACTTGCCTCCTCTTGCGAGACGGGTCAGAACTATTGTGCAGTCATTGTAGGGGGGCATCAGGAGCCTCAGACACAGTGGCCTCTCCTGAGGCCACCTTACAATAGCTGTGAGGCCCCAGGGACACTGCTCTGTGTACAGAGAAGTGGTGGATTAGGGTTTGTTTTATATAAATTGTTCATGAAAATGCATCATGATGATGAAGATGGTAGTGGCACAAGTAACTATAATGTTGTAAACACTGGCAATGACAGCATTATATACATTGAAAGGGAAAGGACATACTGGGGGAGGTAAGTTTTAGCAGGTTTGTTAATAAAACCACTCACATTCCTTTTAAATCATGTCAATTTACCTACCGCTACCCTTGGTAAAGAAACCTGACTTATGTTCTCCCAGGGCCTAAGCCACCGTCTAAAAGTTAGAAGAATATGGGCACTCTATTAGACAAAATCTGATAACCCTAACCCAAATGGTGTTGAAATAATTCAAGCATTCTGTGTGATATCAAATCTAGAATTGTATGATTATATTTAATATATTTAGGTATGAAATGATTAAAATGTATGAAAAATTAATGTCTTTACTTAAGGAGAAGGAGCAAAGATAGGGCTTCATAAAATCTTAAATTCTTAATTTGGGTTTTATGTACAGGATGATTTCAGAACAACTTGGAATAGAAAACTAAAATGACAGCAACATTATTTTTATAGGATAGTTATTAAATTTTTAAAATTTATAAAAATGTCCCAAACAATCTAATGTTAACCAAGCTCATCAAGATTTTTATCAGATCTTGTCTGACCAGATTCTGCCCCTTGATATAGAGTGCAGAGTTTGCCCAGAAAAGGCAATGGTGAACCATTCCAGTACTCTTGCCTGGAAAATCCCATGGACGGAGGACCCTGGTAGGCTCCTGTCCATGGGGTTGCGAAGAGTCGGACATGACTGAGCGACTTCACTTTCACTTTTCACTTTCATGCATTGCAGAAGGAAATGGCAACCCACTCCAGTGTTCTTGCCTGGAGAATCCCAGGGACGGGGGAGCCGGATGGGCTGCCATGTATGGGGTCACACAGAGTCAGGCACGACTGAAGCGACTTAGCAGCAGCAGCAGCAGCGTTTGGCATCTGATTCATGGACGATAGCTAATGGGCTACGATTGATGGGTTTCATAGGGGACACATATTTTGTGGACCGTATAAGCATAACCATCTGTAAATAAAATGTGCCCATCTAAATTCCTAACACTTAAAACCTCTAGTCTCATCACAGATCTATAACTTCCATGAAGTCCCCCGGCTGACACCAGCCCAACAATGGTCTGGCCCAAAACATTAGCCACAGTAATCTGTATTTCCTTCCGTGGACTGTAAGCTCCTTCAAGGCAAGAATGAGTCTTATTCTTCACTGTATTCCTGAGAGCAGCCAGCAGAGTAGTAGATAAATTATTGGGTTTTTAAAACCTTAAGAATTAACCTGTTTCTGTTCATATTGGACTCATAACTTTTGAAGAAGCCTGAGATATTAGATCATTGAATTAAACATTTCAATCTGTAGGCGAGTCCATTTCCTAAAACTGTTTTGGCCTTTAAAACATTACATTGATTACTTCAATGTACAGAGATTAAAAAAAAAAAAAAAGTAACCAAATGACCTGAGTCAATGGCTCTGTATTGACAAAGTTTTCCTCTCAAGTGAGAATCTGGCTTGTTTCATCATTTACTGAAGACTATTTTAAAGTCAGCTGCTAAGAGAATGAATGAACCATTTGTTCTTCTATTCATTCAGATAAAATTCATTCAACTCACATTATATTCTGGGTACTTGTTTACATTTCTGAGAAAAATATATAAACTACTGCAAAGTTATATATAGCATTTTCTTAAACCATGTTCAAAAGGAAGAAGCAACTCAGTATGATGTGAATTTTAATGGGTGAATAATCTAACGGACACAGAACAAGTGAGGGGTGACCTCACAATACTTTCTCAGATCACGCCATTCTTCATTTCTATTACATTCTTAACCATGGACATTTGATTACTGTGTTTTGCTAAACTGTTCCAAAACAACTGTTTTTCATTTTGAACATTATTTTTAAAAGATATGCCTGCATTAAATGAAAACTTGTGGATCCTTTTAGATAGGCTAATTTCAGGCTTTTGACTTAGAACTGGGTCTAACTCTAAAGTCTGAAAGTTACAATATTGCCTAAAACTATTATACTATTCATTATTTCTGTTTCATTATACTGATTCCCAGGTGGCTCAGTGGTAAAGAATCCATCTGCCAAGCAGGAGACATGGGTTCGATCCCTGGGTCGGGAAGATCCTCTGGAGATGGAAATAGCAACCTGCTCTAGTATCCTTGAGTGAAGAATTCCATGGACAGAGAGTCTGGTGGGCTACAGTCCATGGGGTCACAAAGAGTCAGGCATGATTGAGTAGCTGAGCACACCTGCACACATGTGTATATATACATATTGTTTTGCTACATCTAAATGAAGTCCGACAATATGAGGCTCTATCTAAGCTGCTACTTGTTAACAAATCAACACACATCTGCCCAAAGAAATCTAGTAGCTGCCTCTAAATGTTCACAGAACATTCCAGCACCATGGTTCACAATTATCTGGATGCTGCACTGGGTACTTCAGATATTAATCCTTACCATGACACTCTGAGTTCATTTCTAAATAATTCAGGGTCATAGAGGCAGGATTTGAACTCAGTCTAATTTCAAAGATCACGCTTGTTTCCTTATGCTCCGCAGTTTCCATGTGCTATCTTAGATCTAAGGCTAAATGCACACCGAATTATAAGCTGAAGTCAATTTTTATCATTTTCTTAACTAATAAGGACTTTCAGAATATAATTAATAATACTAATATGAGCTCACTGAGATACACTACCCAGAAAAATATCCCATTCCTATAACTTCATGGTCTAGTTTTAGTTTTTTTTTAATTTGTTTTTATTATTTTACATGATTTTATCACAGCAATTTTATGACACAGCAAGCTTGTTAAAATGTAGGTTATGCTAGATACATATCTTTACAACTCCATGACATTGAACAAACATGAAAGAACCCTCTGCATTTGAAAGTGTGGTAAATGCAGAGGTTTCTTACATTTACATATGCAATACAGACAAGTAAAATCAATGACATGGAGTACCTATGTAATAAAGTAATTGCTTTAGAAATGTGTGTGATAATTGCATATCAGCTGAATAATTCATTACTAAAATTATTGGTAATGAATGTTAATTTAGTACGATTATCTCATGTGTGGGAATATGCTGATGTACAGTGATTTACAGTAAACTTTAAGGATGATCATTTTATTTTTAGACAATTGCATGTTCATTAAATATGAAAAACTGATGACAAAACAGGTTTCAGTGATGCATTCAATTTGCAAAGATAGAGCTCCAATTACAAATGGCTTTTGGGTTATATTAGCTATAGTCTATAAATCATATGTAAATATGTGTGTGTTCAAGAGATCACGTAGAGCTGTCCACCAGAGGGCCCCTTTGAAACAGAATGAGAAAAATGAGGCTGCCATTCAAACTGGAGCCAACATGGTACTTTTAATAAACTACACTGAGGTTTAGCAAAGGTTTATTCCAAACTAGTCAAGGATTTACAATCAATGTTCCTAGATATTACATTGGAGAAGGAAATGGGAACCCACTCCAGTATTCTTGCCTGAGGAATCCCAGGGACGGGGAAGTCTGGTGGGCTGCCGTCTATGGGGTCGCACAGAGTCGGACATGACTGAAGCGGCTTAGCAGCAGCAGCAGCGGCAAATATTGCTATTTTGTGTATTTATAAATGAATAGATATGAGATTTCCATTATACTTATCCTATGAAAATATAAAGTGATAAAGACCAGATATTCTTAAATGAAATGCAAGCAAAATCAACTAATAAGTGTTCACAAGGTGTATAAATAGATGTAAATTTAGTATCATTTATATAGAAGTACAAATCAAATGTACAGAAAAATTGTATTAAAGGGGAACCAATTTTTTCCCAAAGGAAAGTATTTTTAAAAAGGTCTGTACAGATTTTCCCCTTTTACTAGAAAGCATAGTTTTATGAAAGATTGTCCCCTTTCAGAAAGCTGAGCCCTGAAGAATTGATGCTTTTGAACTGTGGCATTGGAGAAGACTCTTGAGAGTCCCTTGGACTGCAAAGAGATCCAACCGGTCCATCCGAAAGAAAATCAGTCCTGAATATTCATTGGAAGGACTGACATTGAAGCTGAAACTCCAATATTTTGGCCACCTGATAGAAGAGTTGACTCATTTGAAAAAACCCTGATACTGGGAAAGATTGAAGGTGGGAGGAGAAGGGGAGGAGAAGGGGATGACAGAGGATGAGATGGTTGGATGGCATCACTGACTCAATGGACATGAGTTTGAGTAAACTCTGGGAGTTGGTGATGGACAGGGAAGCCTGGCATGCTGCAGTCCATGGGGTCGCCAAGAGTCGGACACGACTGAGAGACTGAACTGAACTGTCCCCTTTCCCCCACTGAAGGGGAGTGGAAGTTCTGCAATTTTGTTTTGTTTTTTCTTCTTTATAAATATTTGTGCTGTGCTTAGTCGCTTAGTCATGTCTGACTCTTTGCAACTCCATGGACTGTTGCCTGCCAGGCTCCTCTGTGCATGGGGATCCTCCAGGCAAGAACACTTGAGTGGGTTGCCACACCCTCCTCCAGGAGAACTTCCCAACCCAGAGATTGAACCCAGGTCCCCCACATTCCAGGTAGATTCTTCACCATCTGAGCCACCAGGAAAGCCCAAGAATACTGGCGTGGGGAGCCTCTCCCTTCTCCAGGGGATCTTCCCCACCCAGGAATTGAACTGGGGTCTCCTGCATTGCAGGCAGATTCTTTACCAGCTGAGATACCAGGGAAGCCCATATATAAACTATTTAAGGCTTCCCAGATAGGGTTAGTGGTAAAGAACCCACTTGCCTATTCAGGAGACACAAGAGNACCCAGGAATTGAACTGGGGTCTCCTGCATTGCAGGCAGATTCTTTACCAGCTGAGATACCAGGGAAGCCCATATATAAACTATTTAAGGCTTCCCAGATAGGGTTAGTGGTAAAGAACCCACTTGCCTATTCAGGAGACACAAGAGACACAGTGGGTTCAATCCCTGGGTCGGGAAGATCCCCTGAAAGAGGGTATGGCAACCCACTCCAGTATTCCTGGCTGGAGAATCCCCAAGCACAGAGGAGCCTAGAAGGCTACAGTCCATAGGGTCGCAGAGTTGGACATTACTGAAGCAACTTAGCATGTACACCCATCAACTATTTAGGTGAGGTGCTCAGAAACATGACTCTTTGCAACTCTATGGACTGTAGCCCACCAGGCTCCTCAGTCTATGGGATTTTTCAGGCAAGAATACTGAAGTGGGTTGCCACTTGCTACTCCAGGGGATCTTCCTAACCCAGGGATTAAACCCCATTTTTAAAAGAGGGAAGGCTAGATTATGTAACAACTCTGAAAATTTTATTTTTTTTCATTGGAATAACAAAAAAGGTGGGGCTCCAGGGTGGGGCATCAGAGAGATGAGCAGGTTCATAATCTAGGAGTTACAGACAGCTTCAAAGTTGTCATAAAGGTTCACCAAAATTGACTCTGTTCAGCTCAATCTTAAAGTCTGCATTTAATTTTAATGAATGGGTACATCAACGGCACTTGTCGTAAAAAGGTGAACTTTAGCTCCCCAAAGATGATATTGACATTAAACAAAGGCAAGTAATAACAAATCTTTAAAATAATAATCTAAAATCCTTTGTAATCACTAAAGTGGAATTTGTCTTGTATCGGAGTCATAAACCTGGAAAGAATCAGGATGTAAGGATCATATTGCTCTAGTATAGGAAGCAAGTCCAACATTCAAATCCATGAACAAAGACAACATACATTTAATACCTCCTAAATAAACAAAAACCGATATGTGAAAAATTATGTTTAAATAAGAGTTCCAGAAAAACATCTATTTCTGCTTTATTGACTATGCCAAAGCTTTTGACTGTGTGGATCACAATAAACTGTGGAAAATTCTGAAAGAGATGGGAGTACCAGACCACCTGACGTGTCTCCTGAGAAATCTGTATGCAGGTCAGGAAGCAACAGTTAGAACTGGACATGGAACAACAGACTGGTTCCAAATAGGAAAAGGAATCTGTCAAGGCTGTATATTGTCACCCTGCTTATCTAACTTATATGCAGAGTACATCATGAGAAATGCTGGGCTGGAAGAAGCACAAGCTGGAATCAAGATTTCCAGGAGAAACATCAATCACCTCAGATATGCAGATGACACCACCCTTATGGCAGAAATTGAAGAGGAACTAAAAAGCCTCTTGATGAAAGTGAAAGAAGAGAGTGAAAAAGTTGGCTTAAAGCTCAACATTCAGAAAACGAAGATCATGGCATCTAGTCCCATCATTTCATGGGAAATAGATGGGGAAACAGTGGAAACAGCTTCANGAGAGTGAAAAAGTTGGCTTAAAGCTCAACATTCAGAAAACGAAGATCATGGCATCTGGTCCCATCATTTCATGGCAAATAGATGGGGAAACAGTGGAAACAGTGACAGACTTTATTTTTTTACCCTCCAAAATCACTGCAAATGATGACTGCAGCCATGAAATTAAAAGACGCTTACTCCTTGGAAGAAAAGTTATGACCAACCTAGATAGCATATTACAAAGCAGAGACATTACTTTGCCAACAAGTTCCATCTAGTCAAAGCTATGGTTTTTCCAGTAGTCATGTATGGATGTGACAGTTGGTCTATAAAGAAAGCTGAGCACTGAAGAATTGATGTTTTTGAACTGTGGTGTTGGAGAAGACTGTTTAGAGTCCCTTGGACTGTAAGGAGATCAGTCCATCCTAAATGAAATCAGTCCTGAATATTCATTGGAAGGACTGATGCTGAAGCTCCAATACTTTGGCCACCTGATGTAAAGAACTGACTCATTTGAAAAGACCCTGATGCTGGGAAAGACTGAAGGTGGGAGAAGAGGAGGATGACAGAGGATGAGATGATTGGATGACATCACCAACTCAATGGACATGAGTTTAAGTAAGCTCTGGGAGTTGGTGACGGACAGGGTGATCTGGTGTGCTGCAGTCCATGGGGGTAATGAAGAGTCAGACACGACTGAGTGACTGAATTGAACTGAATTGAATTGAAAACCTATACCCACACAGAGACCTGCCTATGAATGTTCACAGCAGCATTATTCATAATACTTCCAAACTGGAAACAGCAGTGGATCGATAGAATGTGGTATATCTATACAATGAAGTAACACTCCACAATAAAAAGGAACGAAGCTCATCACAGATGAACTTCAAAAACACGCCAAATAAATGAAAACAGATCAAGATGACACATTCATATGAAATGTCCAAAAAAGGCAAATTACAAAGATAAAAAGTAAATTAGTCATTATCTAGAGATGGAGATAGGAATCCAGATTAAGATTAAATGGAAGTAAGGGATATTTTGGGAGAGATGGAAAGTGTTTTACAATGGACACTGCATTTGGTGATGGTTGTACCACTCAGTAAAGTTACTTTAAAAAATCATTAAAATGTATAACTTGAAATGGCTGAATTTTATGACAAACAAAAATACCTCAGTAAAAAATTTTATGAAAAGTCTTTAATTTTATGCAATAAATATGTTTCTAAACATAGTGTTCAGTTTCTAAAAGTCTATATATGTTGAGTTATATTTGATAAGTACAAATAAAAGTAGCATTGAGAAAGAAATTATATAATAGGTACAGACAAAATTTTAGAAATTATTTTCTAAAAAGCACATTTAGGCATTTCCCTGCTATCCCGTGGTTAGCAGTCTACCCTTCCACTACCAGGGGCCCAGGTTCAATCCATGGCGTAGGAACTAAGATCCCACAAGCTGTATGGTGCAGCCAAGGGGGAAAAAAATGATTATTTTAAAATAAAAATTACATTTTAGGAAGATGTAATTTCCCAAAGTTGGCTTAAAAACAAGTAGATGAATACATCAGTCCATCAAAGAATAGTTTATCAATGTCTTATTTATTAAAAGTATTACAGGCCCAGTCAAGGTAAAGATAAGGACTTTAAAACAATAAAATATATATGGATGATTCCTATACTACAGAAAATAATGTTTCAGGGAATACTTTACAAGTGAAAATATCATTTTTATAGCTTTTATGTCTGATACAAAAAAAAAGACTAATGCCAATTTCATGACAGTTAATGCAAAAATCCTAATCAATATAACAGCAAAACTATTTTAGTAGTTTTTAATAGAGTACTGAAAAAAACTAGATCTTATCATTTTAAGCTAGAAATTGCCTTAAAATTAGTTGCAGCATTCTAAAATGGAAACCAGAATTTGTAAGTGGGCAACCTCCCCTTTTTGGAGGGGCAAGTTCCCCTAAAATATACTCGAGTTCTCCGAACCCTGGGGAAATCTTGAACCAGCAGAGAAAACCAATTACACTCACCTCAAGGTGTTAACTGCAGAGTTAAGCCACTACACATCTGTTGCTTGTCAGTCTGCCCCAGTCCTGAAAATGATCTGTCCTTGCCTAAGCATGACGTCAGAGGAAATTAGGAGCCAGAGTTAAAGCAGGAAGGCTGTGCAATCCTGATCTTTTCTGCACCTCATGCAGGAGGAACAACTGTGACAAAGATGTATTTGGTGTTCTGGACTGTATGTCACATGGGCTATTGTTTAAAGTTCAATAAGCCATCCTTTGAAAGCTACTGTCAAGTCATGGGAGTCAAGTCAGAACAAAACTCTAAAAACAGGGGTTCAATTTCACCTTCTGAAAGTGGACATCCCAACTGCTTTTTACCTGGAAATAGAATGTAAGGTGGGCCTTGGACAGGAAAAAGAAAGAACTTCCTCTCTGCTCTGCCTGACTCTAAGCAGAGGGCATGTCTTTGTGCATCTGGTGGTAGCACTGACCTTCACAAGAAGGACTGTGGACAGGTTTGGGCTTCCGGGTTCTTAGAGGGACCACTCCTGGCAGATGTTAGCAGCCATCACCTTGCGGAGAATAGCTGTGCTCAGCAGAGCAGCTGTCATGAGCTTCTATCTGAGGCAAGAATAGAGTGGCAAGACAAGAGAGTAGAGAACAAATCTCACAAACAGTTGAGGGAAAGAGACACTTGGAGATGGAGGCAATTTACAGGAGGAAAACCAGCTGGGACTTGTGCTGGTAATTTAAATAAAAATGGGAAGTGTGATTCCCTTTTATAGTCACCAGTAGAGAGGCCAGAAACAATGAATTATCCAACATAGACAACTATCCTACATTATCCAATGTAGAGTTTATCCTCTATGGTCAAGAATAATTTCTCATAACAGGAAACATTAACATAATAAAACACAAAAAGTCAGTTAAGAAAATCTGTATGTTCATTGCACTGATTAAAAAGGTATTCAAGAAAATCTAATACTCTTAAAAAAAAGGAAAAAACAAACAAGATATGGGATATTCATCTAACATGATAAAAACTTTGTTGTTCAGTCACTCAATCGTATCCAGCTCTTTGCTATCCCATGGAATGCAGTATGCCAGGCTTCCCTGTCCTTCACCATCTCCCGAATCTTGCTCAAACTCATGTCCATTGAGTCAGTGATGCCATCCAACCATCTCATCCTATATCGTCCCCTTCTAATCCTCCCTTCAATCCTTCCCAGCATCGGGGTCTTTTCCAGTGAGTCGGCTCTTCACATCAGGTGGCCAAAGCATTGGAGCTTCAGCTTCAGCATCAGTTCTTCCAATGAATATTCAGGACTGGTCTCCTTTAGGATTGACTGGTTTGGTCTCCTTGCTGTCCAAGGGACTCTAAACAGTCTTCTCCAACACCACAATTCAAAAGCATCAATTCTTCAGCACTCGGCTTTCTTTATAGTCCAACTCTCACATCCATACATGACTACTGGAAAAACGATAGCTTGGACTAGACAGACCTTTGTTGGTAAAGTGATGTCTCTGCTTTTCAATATGCTGTCTAGGTTTGTCATGACTCTTCTTCCAAGGAGTAAGTGTCTTTTAATTTCATGGCTGCAGTCATCATTTGCAGTGATTTTGGAGTGCAACAAAATAAAGTCTGTCACTGTTTCCATTGTTTCCCCATCTATTTGCCATGAAGTGATCAGACTGGCTGATCAAGACTAGCTCTCAAAAATCAAGAATCAACATCCTGCTTAACAACAAATTCTAGAGATACTCCTATCATCAAAAGAACCAAGAGAAAAATGTTATTATCATCAAATAATAGAGTTCAGGAACTTCTAGAAAAAGCACTAGAGTGTGTAACAATAATAACTATTATTTTGGAAAGACAGCTAAAGCTCTCATGATTTTCCAGTCATGTTACTATCAAACTATAAAACCCGAAGAAACAATGAACAGCCATTAGTAATATTAAGAATGATACCAGAAATTAATTATAAAATATGATGGAAAGAATCTCCACAGTAGCAACAGAAAAACATAATTCCCATGAATATGTTCTACATGAAATGTGTAAGACCTACAAAAAGCAAAGTACTAAATTTTACTGTGAGACAGAAAAACAGATGCTTAAATTTAAAAAACAACAACAATCACAATGATATAGATGGAAAGACTTAGTACCATAAAAGGTGCACTTTTCTCAAATTAAATTATAGGTTTAGTGGCAGTCCAGTTAAAATTCTAAACAGACAGTGAAAAAATTACCCTAAAATTCCAACTAAGAACAGGCAAAAATATCTTAAGAAATTTTGCAAAATGAAACTAACAAGAGAGGTTTCATGCTAGATGTTAAAACACTTTAAAAAGCTATGATAAATAGTATAGTGGTACTAGGTCCAATAACTAATGAACAGATCTTTAGAAGAGATTGCCTTGAGAAGACAGTAAAATATATAAAAACTAAATATGATGAAGAAAGGATCATAAGTCAGTATGGAAATGAGTGAATAATGCAACTTATGGTGTAAAAATATTAGTTATGTCTGCTTAGACTATTATTCAAAGTCTTTCCTGTGGCCTAAAAGGATCCTTCTACTTTTCTACATGATTTGGGTCTCTCTACCATCAAACTTTTCCCTGGTGGCCCATATGGTAAAGAATCCACCTGCAATGCAGGAGACCTGGGTTTGATCCCTGGGTTGGGAAGATCCCCTGGAGAAGGGAATGGCTACCTACTCCAGTGTTCTTGCCTGGTGAATTCCACGGACAGAGGAGCCTGGGAGGCTACACTTCTTGGGGTCACAAAGAGTCAAACATGATTGAGCAACTGACACACACACCTTCAGCCTTATTTAATAACCTCTTGGCTCCTGTTCCAATCTTCTAAGTCATCTTCCTGTCTCTCAAACTAAGCTCACTCCTGCCTCCAGGTCTTGACATGCACTGTTCTTTCTCTCTGCCCTTACACTCAAATGTCATCTTCTTAGAGATGGCCTGATAACTGCTGCTTAAATTAAAAAAAAAAAACAGCAACAACCACAGTGATATGGACGGAAAGACTGCTTAGACAGCATCCTCGCCTCCACATCAGGCACCTGCTATTAATGGCACCGTCACTCTCCAAAATTACTTTGTTTGTTAACATGTTCATTGCTTTTTCTGACTAGAATACAGGCTCCCTAAGAATAAGATACTTATTACCTCATTTCTATTGAAGGAAGATGAGGCAAGAAGAACTCTTAGCATTTACTAAAGGTTTAAAAATGCAAACACATGTATGCATATGAATTATGTACACGTGTGTCTGCATTCATATGTGTTATGTACACACCTGTGCATGCATCTTGTGTATACATACATGTGCACATATATTTATATATACCTACGAGTGTGTACAAATGAAGGTAAGGACCATTATTGATAAGAACTATTCAACACAGATCTGTGTTCTACACAATAATTTATATTAAATGTACATATAAACAAATATTTACCATAATGAATTATGTTAAACAAGATACAGATTTATTAGTATAAATAGGTGAGAAATCTCTTATGTTATTCTTTATCATCACATAACACTGTCATTTAATTATAATCTTATCGTCCTCACTTATTTTTATCCACACTCTAAACATCTTATTTACCACACTGAAAATAGGACATGGTTAAGTAAATGAGACTTCCAAACTTAACCTTCAGTTCCAGTTGAAGTTATGCTCTGTCTTTTACTTATCGTGATTCCCAGTTTTATTGCAAATTCAAGAGTCCCAGTGGAAAGCAAGCACGTGATTCCCCTAATGAAAGAAGACTGGACTTGCCCATCTGAATAGAATTTGGGTGTTCCTGGTGTCTAAGCTTTCTTCTGTTTCTCCTCCCACCACATCCCCATCCCCAAACCCTGGCTCTACATCACCTCCTATCTGCATGGGCAACCCATCTACCGCCATCTACTGTTACGTTTGAGTCTTTGGTGTCTTCCCTACCCCCAGTGCCCTGGTGAAGTAGGAAAAAAAGCTGATATAAGAGGGAGGTGGGAGCCTCAGGACGGGGAGACACATATACACCCATGACTGATTCATGCCAGTGTATGGCAAAACCACCACAGTCTTGTAAAGCAATTAGCCTACAATTTAAATAAATAAAATTTTTAAAATTGTAAATCAACTATATGTCAATAAAAAGAATTTTAATTAACAAAAAGAATCACAGAGTGAGAGAAACTATTTTTCTGTTGTTACTGATGTAAGAAGATGAAGAGGAAACAATCTATTTTAAAAAATCAAAATTTACAAGTTGGATCATCCTAAAATCTAATAGCTGGACAGTAGAATCTCTTCCAAATGCACACACACTGCTATATTTGAAATAGATAACCAACAAAGGCCTACTGTATAGTACAGAGAGCTCTACTCAATAATCTGTAATAATCTACATGGGAAAAGAATTTGAAAAAGTATATAGATATATGTATATGTGTATAACTGAATCCCTTTCTAGTACACCCACCTGAAACAGACAGTTTTGATCAACTATAATTCAACATAAAATGTTAAAAAAAATCATCGACAAAAAAACAGATGGGTTCTCTCTTTACTGCTTTGTGTTTCACATCCTAGAACAACCAACCACAGTTCACGTGGAATATTTGCTGCTTGCATGGTGTGGGGTGTCGGGTGTGGGGTGTACATGAATGTGTATGTGTGGTTTACATCTGTCAGGCCACCTATTGTAGAAAACAATCACGGAGTTCTAAAATTTTTTTTTCAGTATTTTTGCATTCCTTTACACAGTTTAATCATCTACTTTTTGAAGAAGAAAGGAGAGAGTTACATGAACAGACTTGGTCTGAATTGTTTCAATAACAGAGTTAAATGTCTTTATTAAGCCTTTTCTTTCTGAGGAATGGTTCACAGTAAAGTGTAACACCAGTTGCTGACCTCTGGAACAATCCAGTGGTGGCCTCAAGACTTGTTTGATCAGGCCAAATCAGGTCAGGATTGTCATATGTTTGGTTTTATTAACATATCTGTCCAAAAGAGTGAAATTCCACAACTGTATGACCTCTTAAAGGCATTGAGAACTGCTTCCCACCCTTCCTAGTCTTGATAATACAGGAACTGACTATTCTTTTCATTTTTAACCATTCCATAGTCTTTATCTGCTGCCTGTATGAGTTAGGACCCAAAGATTGAACTATTATATAATATGGTTACAGATAAACTTGCTTCCTGAACATTCAGAAGGAGTATTATATAATGACACTTTTCCTTCCTTCCAATCTAAAAATACATATTTTGGGGAGCCATTCTGCAACTGGAATTCAGCTACACAAGGACTTGACTTGTCTCATTTAAAACAAGAACAAAAAAAAAAAAAAAAAAAAAACAA
>SJYX01018459.1:202461-261424 GCA_006410675.1 Oreotragus oreotragus
AAAAAAAAAAAAAAAAAAACAACCTATTCCACAGCCCTGGAATTGCTTCATAAAGCAAACAGCTTAGGTTGAAGAGTTCCCCGGATGGTGGAGTAGGAAGACCCTGGGCTCACCTCCTCTCAAGGGCATCCCAAAATGACAACTATTTACAGAGAAATCACTGATGTGAAAGACCAGAACCTACCAGAAAAAAAAACCTTCTACAATTATAGATATAAAGGAGGAACTGCAAGGAGGCAGGTAGGAGAGGTGACAGTTGCCATATAGTTGAGACCCACAGCAGTGGGTGGGCAAACCACAAATGAGAGAAGAGCTATATCCACAGAGATTGTCCCCTAGGAGTGAGGAATCAGAGCCCCACACTGTGCCCCCCAGCCCAAAGGTCCAGCGCCAGGAAGATGAACCTACAGAAAGTCTGGGTTTAAAGGCCAGCAGAGACTACTTTTGGGGGAAGCCAGAGGGCTGAGGAAAATAGAGACTCCACTCTTAAAGATCACACGCAAAATCTCACGTGCTCTGGCACCCAAGGCAGAAGCAATAATTTGACAGGAGCCTGCATCAGACCTACCTGATGATTTTGCAGTGTTCCAGAGAGACAGGAGGCACTGAGATGCTGGTGGCAGACATTTTGGGGAGCAAGTTCTGCCACGTGGACACTAGCCCTGGTGGGCACTATTCTGGAATCCTCCCTCTAATTTATTAGCTCCAAGACCCAGCTCTGCCCGCCAGCCAGTAGGCATTAGTACTGGAATATCTCAGGCCAAGCAACTAGCAGGAGGAGACACAGCCCCACCCACCAGGAGGTTAGCTGCCTCAAGACCAACTGAGTCCATAGCCAATCCTGGACACGGCTTTGTGCATCCACCAGGGGTCCCAGGACCTGGCTCCACACACCAGGGTGCAGACATTAGATTCGAACACCAAGGGTCCTGGAGCCAGAGCTGCTGGGATTCTGCTTTGCTCACACTGGCCCCAGAATCTTCTTCCCTGCCATGCCCCCTCCTCCCCAACCCTCAACATCCATCCCACCCCGTGTCTGCCTCCATTCACCAGTACAGAAACACAACTTCAGGATATCCTCAACCCCCCAGCAGCTCTATCAGGAACTGGCCTCAACCAACAGTGACCCAATACCAGTTCTGGGACCCCTGGATTCTGTAGTCAGAGACCCCAGGACTAGACCCTGCCCACCAACAGGCCAATTCAAGATTTGAGACATCTCAGGCCCCTCAGACAGTGGTCCTAGGGTCTAGCCCCACCCACCAGTCTTGAGATTCCCAGGGCCCTGCAGTCAGAGCCCTCGGGACCCAGTTCCACTCACCAGTGAGCCAGCACTACTCCTGGGAACCTTTGACATTCCACAGCCAACCTTGTCATTACCTGGCCCCACCAGCCAGTAGCCACAAGCCTCCACACAAGAACAACCAGTTGAACAGGAGGGCCAGTCATGTCAAGCAGTATGCCCACAGTAGTCAGCACACTACATCAGAAGCACCCACACAGCCCACATAGGGAGAACCCCTATGACACATAGCAGTGATGACCAGAGCTACCAGAACACTACAAAAAGCCAGTTCTCCAACACTGGGGAAAGTAACCAATTCGCCATATACACAGGATGATATTTCGCATTTTCAGCAACATAGATGGACCTAGAGCCTATGATGCTTAAGGAAATCAGTCAGTCAAAGACAAATACTTTATGTTATCACTTATATGTGGAACCTAAAACATAAAAGAAAAGTGAATCAATATGATAAAACAGAAACAGATTTACAGATATTTAGAATAAACTAGTGCTTGGAAAATCCCATGGACGGAGGAGCCTGGTAGGCTGCAGTCCATGGGGTCGCGAAGAGTCAGACATNGACTGAAGTGACTTAGCAGCAGCAGAGATGGATTGCTCTGGAAAGCTGGAAAAGACAGATGTGGTAGAACTATAGATATAGTAACAGATTCAAAAATCATGTTGATTTATTTATTATTTCAATCATGGAAAAGTAATCAACCAATACTACACCATCTCAGAAAATAGCACCACTCTAATGGAACCTGGAAAAACACTCATGTCTTAATTTTGCATTTCACATGTGCATTTTTAAATGCTATTATTTTCCCTCCTTTGATCTTTCCTTTGTGTTTGTAAAAGGAGCTTTCATCTTTGGATGCCTGTGCAGGGAGGTGCTTTGGAGCCTGTGTCTTTCCATGTTTATGATGCCAACAGCCAGCCAGACTTTTGTAAATGACACAACAGTACCAAGACAGTTACATCTGACTGCTTAACCCCTCAGCTTGCCTGGGCAGTTCAGGAGCCCCTGCTGTGATGTTTTGTTTGCACACATGCACAGATAAAGGCCACCACTCCTCTCATTAAATAAGAAGGCATGTGGGAAAATTAATAATTTAATTGGCAGGGAGAAGATGGATGTGGATATCAAATGTAAATCTACAGCTTCCCTGAGCGTTCACCTCAGTGTCTGAGGAAATCTGGTGCCAGTTCTGTGGCCTGACTTCTCTGGAATGATCTCAAAGGGTCAGAGAATCAGTGTTTTCAGTCCACTAGGCTAGGAAGGGTTGTCCTGTCATAGAGCAGACACCCCCCAGGAGTGGGGGTACAGTGGGAGAGGTGAGAAGGAAGAATACTGGATTCATGCTATAACATGGGCTCTGCTGGGGCTCCAGGGCTCTGAAAAATCTCAACAGATCCTAGATGAGAGATTACATGAATAATGACCCAAAGACTCAAGAAGTATTCTGTGTGACCATCCGCAAATCGCAGACAAGTATAACTTACCGGTTTATTCTTCACTCCTAGGAAATAGTTTGCTCTTTTCTTTCAATGAAAGAAAGGAATAAGGGAGGGAGAGAAGGAAGGAGGGAGAAAAAAAGAAAACAAGCAAGAGCCAGGGTAAGTTTTCAGTCTGGTGCCATTGAAGTTTGGTGCTGAGTTGCTCAGGTAGCATGTAAGAGCAACGACAAGGGCCTCTGGTTTTACTATCTTGATAAAGCCTCATTTCTTTGGAAAATTTACGTGTTGGGTCTTCAGGATACCCACTCAGATTATATTGCAATTTTCTAAACCAACAGCTCCGTAAATGACACCCGCAACACTCCCCTATATCTAAATGATGAAGGGTTCACACCCGCACTGAGTTGACCAGATGAGGCACTGCCTTGCGAAGAATCCTGAGCTTCGCTGCACCCTCAGGGTCTTGGTTCAGACCTGAAGGGCATCTACAAAGGGGAAGAAATTTTAGCTTCACAATCTTTTGCACAGAAACATGGAGAAAGAATTTACAAGAACAAATTCCCTGGAGTAGGGGATAGCTGGGTGGCACAAATCATCATCAGAACCTAACTTTCAAAATGCATCTTTTTAGTTCCATTTATTTAAGTTCATTTTTTTCATCATTCTCATTGCTTATGCTTGTACACAGAGATCAGAGGATATTCATTCATAAGGCACTACTGGGACATTTGACAAAACTTATTCTCAAATTAATATACCATTGTTCTCATATAAAGATTATATCACTGACCCCCATGGTCAAAAGGGTATATCTTCGAAATGGCTTTTTTTCATTAATGTTGAGAGCTCCATACACAGTCTGTCTCCTATTTAAATCAAAAGCATCAACTGAAGGCTAGATGGCTAAAGACAGGGTGTCAGGTATTGTTGTAGAATTAAATAAAACTAATTTGCCTTATAGAAAACTGGATCCCTGGACTTGGTCTCAACAGTGCAAGCCTCTAACCCGCTGAACTGAACTTCATGAAGATCAGAGATATCACAGGATTAAACAACAACAACCTGAACCTGAAGTTATAAAAGGTGGATTTTGACTCCACTCTTGGCCAGTTACATTATACACTGGGAAGGAGAGTTAGCTGAGCGATGCCTGAGAACATCATGAGGTATTTACAGATGCTGTTTCATTTCATTAATGCTTACCAAAACTGGACACTGTTTAACATCTACCTATTTATTTTCCATCTTTCCTCTGTAAATACAAAGATGTCATTTTTATCCTTTTCTGCATGATATCTTTTCAAATATTTGGGAATAATTTTCATATTCCTAGTAAATCAATTTTTTTTACTCTCTAGCTCAAGCATCTGTAGTTTCTACAACATTCATCAAAGAACACGACTGCCAAGTTTCTTACCATCTTGGTTTCCTTTCTCCAAATTAGTCTTCAGTCTTGCTGGTGTCCCTATAAAAACATAGAAAAAGCAACCTACAAAGCCGACTGTACTGTATTGCAGAGTTATGAATTCCTGTGTGACAGCTGACTGAACTTAATAAATAAAAATACTGAAGAAAATTATAAAACATGAAAAAGAAGACTGGTCATCTGCATCAATGACAATGCCCAGGGGATTTTTAAAAAATGCCTTTTTTTCATATTGATAGCAGGATTTATGTTTATGAGTGGTGAGAAACCCACCATTAGTCTAAGAATTAACCTAATGGTCAATGTCACTAAATATCTGTGCACACACACATAAAATGCAAATGTGTAATTTTCATAAGAGACCATTTCCTAATCAACTAGATTAAACAAGTTGCTGGAAGAAGTAAGATCTTCATATTTTACTCTATATGAACCTTAATGTTCCACATTAACAACCTTGCAATTTGCACTACTTTATTTGAATTTAGCAACAGCAAATATATATGGACTTATATAATCTATAAACAAATTCATAGGCATAATTCATAAATTAAAAACTATAGCTGATAATAACAGCTAACGTTTAGCAAGTAAGTACTTAGTATGTGCCAGGCACTGTGCTAAGCATCTTGCATGTAGTATCTTATTCAATCCCAATAATCTTATGAGATAGATGATATTATTAATACCCTTGTTTCACAGATGAAGGATTACTAAAATTTAGAGAAGTTAAAAAATGTGTCTATGGTCATAGGACTAGCAAGTGGGAATGTGGGAACCAAAGCAAGGCCTATCTAACTTCAACATCCACGCACTTGATCAACTCATGGTCCTGCTTCTATAGCGCCCCCAGGAGGGCCCTCTCTCATGGTATGAAAGCCTCTCTAGTAGACTTGAGGTGGAATCCAAGTCATCACGCGTTGGAGCTGAGCCCACAGATTCTCCATCTTATTACTCAATGAAACTTAACTGTAACACATAAATTACCACTAGAATAAAATGCCCAAACTATCACAGCAAGAGTTCTACCACATATGTTTTGTATAATTATTCTCAACAACATGTAGCTAGGTACAAATCACATTGGTGCAGAGTTACTTCAAGTAATGATAAACTCTGAATAATCACAGCTGCTATAAATGTAATAGGTAAATAAATGTGCTGTCTTTCCCATTCCCTGTGTGGTCTCCCTCGCTAACATAGTGCATGGGTGCTTGGTCGCTGTGCCTGACTCTTTGGACCTTTTGCACTGTAGCCCACCAGGTCCCTCTGTCCATGGGGTTCTCTAGGAAAGAATACTAGAGTGGATAGCCATTCTCTTCTCCAGAGGATCTTCCTGACCCAGTCTCCTGCATTGGTAGGCAGATTCTTTACCACTGAGCCATTGGGGAAGCCCCTCACTCACATAATTACCAAGAAATAAGATGGTGACTGCAGCCATGAAATTAGAAGACACTTACTCCTTGGAAGAAAAGTTATGACCAACCTGGATAGTATATTCAAAAGCAGAGACATTACTTTGCCGACTAAGGTCCATCTAGTCAAGGCTATGATTTTTCCTGTGGTCATGTATGGATGTGAAAGTTGGATTGTGAAGAAGGCTGAGCGCCGAAGAATTGATGCTTTTGAACTGTGGTGTTGAAGAAGACTCTTGCGAGTCCCTTGGACTGCAAGGAGATCCAACCAGTCCATTCTGAAGGAGATCAACCTCGGGATTTCTTTGGAAGGAATGATGCTAAAGCTGAAACTCCAGTACTTTGGCCACCTCATGTGAAGAGTTGACTCATTGGAAAAGACTCTAATCCTGGGAGGGATTGGAGGCAGGAGGAGAAGGGGACGACCGAGGATGAGATGGCTGGATGGCATCATGGACTCGATGGACATGAGTCTGAGTGAACTCCGAGAGATGGTGATGAGCAGGGAGGCCTGGCATGCCTCGATTCATGGGGTCGCAAAGAGTTGGACACTACTGAGTGACTGAACTGAAGACCTATTTTGTTAAGACACCAGAATTTACAGAAGACTGCTGATCTTCAAAGAGTTGCTATCTATTCAACAAATATTTATTGAGTGCCAATATGTGCCAGGCCTTGTTCTGAGCACTGGGAATATAGCAGTCAGCCAAATCTCTGTTTTTATGAAACTTATATCGCAACAATTTTGTGGACTTTCAAAGTACTTGGCTCTTTTCTCTTGGAAGTAGATTTGAAGTTCCACAGAAACAGAGTCTCATTGTGCTCCACTCACATCATGAGTTTCTAGAGCCTGGCAGCTGAGCCTGGCAGCTGACTCTCCCTTAGTCACATCACATTCACAGAGAGGGCGAGGCTCCTGCACTGGATGCTGCAGGGAGTGCAAAAAAAATCAACAGTGGATGTTCCAAAACATGACACGACATAGAGGTAACACCTTCCTGGTTATGGAATTTACTTTAAGAGGTTTATAGCAGGAAAGATGTGTGCCTAATCATTTGTGATTCTGATTTGTACAGTTGGCATGTACTCTTTTAGGACAATCCAGAGAAGAAAATGTCAAGTGGCAGAGAGAAACAGGTTTGGGGCTTGATGTGGCCACAGATGGGGTACACAGCAGCTACTCTGCACTCAGTTAAAGAAAAAGAAAACCATCTTCCTAAACAATGACCCTTCCTTAGCTCTAAGGAGATTATTCCATAAAAATACAAGATATTAATATCTTGCAAGTTACCAAGTGCATTAGGGAATTACAACTCTCTGTTAGGCAAAGGAAATGATACACCAAGCTGGATAAAAGCAGTCTCTCACCTTGTGTTATATATATGACTTACCAAGATTTCTGCAAGGCCTATAAAAGCATGACTGCACATTGGTAAAGAAAAACAGAACAGGTCAAAAAGCAATCAAGGTAAGTCAAATGAAGGCCTCTGGCTTATTTTCCTACATCATGTCCTACAACTTAGTGATAAGGAAAAATCTGCCATAACTTTCAGTAAATGTGACCAATCTCCAACTTCTCGTGATAAAAAGAGAAGAGGTCATAATATAATTAATTTTCTTAATTCAGAATGTGGATACAGCTTGACCTATTCTTGAATATGGCTCTTACCAAATGAATAAGAAGAATCTCATCATGACTTCTGGAGAAGGAAATGGCAGTGCACTCCAGTATTCTTGCCTGGAAAATCCCGTGGATGGAGGAGCCTGGTGGGCTGCCGTCTATGGAGTCGCACAGAGTTGGGCACGACTGAAGCGACTTAGCAGCAGCAGCATGACTCTGGGTCAACGAACCAACTCTCCAGTGCTCCTCGTCCTCAAGTACCCTCCTTTTCAGCATGAACTGCCTGGTTTATCACTTCAGCCTCTCTCTTAACAATATCCTATCGTCATCCATGACCTTCTGTAACATCCTCTGGCAATATCACAACCCTAGAGGAAGGAATCAAACTATCTCTGAGCCCTAAGCCCACATTCACTTGCCGTATATCACACAACAAGGCAGGTCATCCCACTACGAACTCAGGTGTACTGACCTCAAGCAGGTTTATGACATAATATACATTTCAATAGGATCCAATGACTAAGGCCTCTCTTTCTCTACAAGCATTTTAAGCCTTCTCTGCTCTTTCAGGTCTTACTTCCACCACACCTGCTCCTCGCTCTCAACAGAGAGAGAAATGACTGCACTTCTATTTCAAGCACTTCTATCTCCAACATAAGGAGAATGCTAGCCCTCCTCCCACCAGCCTATCTGCTTCTGCATCCACCCTTTTCTTCAAGCTCTCTTTATATGCAGGGGGAACCCTCTCATGGAAGGCCATTTTCTCCACCTGAGTCCAGAATGTCTTCACTTCCATCTTCCTTCTCAATTATCCCCTCTCATAATTTCATCCTTTCTTTTCCTTGGCTCATTCTCTTAATGTTGAAAGTCAAGGATGGCAGACACTTTTCTGTGTCCACACATATCCTTGCTCCATTCTTCCTAAGGAGTCCTCTCCCCAGTACCAGAGAATGACTTGATAAGTCTGAATCCAATGTTCTCAAATTTGAAAATGTACCAAATTTTCCTAGAAGAATTGTTTGAAATAGACTGCTAGGCTCCTTAGTCAGTACAATTTGTATTTCTCTAGTAAGCTGCCAATGGCAACCCACTCTAGTCCTCTTGCCTGGAAAATTCCATGGACGCAGGAGCCTGGTGGGCTGCAGTCCATGGGGTCGCTAAGAGTTGAACATGACTGAGCGACCTCCCTTTCACTTTTCACTTTCATGCCTTGGAGAAGGAAATGGCAACCCATGTCAGTGTTCTTGCCTGGAGGATCCCAGGGACGGGGGAGGCTGGCGGGCTGCCGTCTATGGGGTCGTACAGAGTCAGAAATGACTGAAGCGACTTGGCAGCGGCAGCAGCAGTAAGCTCCCAAGAGATGCTGCTGGTCTAGAAACCACCCTTGGAGAACTCCTGATCTAAATTATGCTCAGTAACCACATTCTCCTTTACTAATGATTCATTTAGAATGGGCAAATAACTGTTCTAGTCAACAAGCTACAAAGAGAAGTCTGATGGAGTAAGAGTATAGAAAAGTCTGGAAAGAATTTTATTCCCTTATAAAAGGACAGAGAACAATGATCATACTTCATATTCTTGCTTTGAGTGGGTACTATATTACTGAAGAAGCCAGCAATGTCCATTAGGTACTGAGTACAAGGACAAAAATCCAAGAGAAAGCAGAGTGAAAACACGGTGAGAACCTGGCTTGAGGATATTTTTGAGCCATTGCAGGAACCCTGGGTCCATTCATCTCCAGTCTTTTCAATATATGAAATAAATAATAAAGGCTATTTAAGAAAACTACCATTGGTTCGCTGAATTTGATTGTAGGCAACAGAATACCTAACTAATTAATCAACTCCTGGACATATAAAAATATCTCTTTTCAATTTCATATCCTCCTCTAGGTAGAACCCTACCTTGCACGTTCATTTAAATATAAACTTTTAGGGTGACAAGTGTTCTTCACTGTCTTATCTCTTATTGGCCCCCTTCATCCCATTCTGATCCTTCTTCCACACTTTTCACTTCACTAAAAATGTTTTCACAGGGTTCTCATCACAACTCTCTTGAATGTGTAACAGAGGTTTCTGTTAGAGGCCTTATCAGTTCAGTTCAGTTCAGTTGCTCAGTCCTGTCCGACTCTAGCAGAGGCCTAATCCTATTTGATTGTCCATAGCATGTGACACTGTTTATCTTCTCATTTGCTTGAAACACCCCGTCTCTTGGCTTCTTTGGCACTAACAATCCCTCCTGGGTTTCTTCCTGCATCTCTATTACTTCTGAGCCTTGTCCCAGTTGGCCTTTGAATATTAGTACTCTTCTGAAGTCATCTCTCTTCTCTTTTTATGTATCATCCCTCAACCTCACCCATGCTCTGAGCTGTGTCAGTTACATTTCTAGGCAGGTATTTCCCACACCTATATGTCTTAATCAATCTTCTCTGTGAGCTCCCGGCCCCAATGCTCAATTGCTTTCTCCTCCACTTGATGCCTCGGATACCGCAAACTCAACATGACCCAGACAAAATTCATAATTCCCACCCACCTACTTCTCACACCTCTTCTTTGCCACATATTCCTTCTCTCATTGACTTAGTTATCCACGTGAGAAGTGTGGCATCATCCATGGAGCCTTCCTTCCCACTCCCTCTTTCAAATCAGGCATCAATTATATTAAAACTCCTCCAGTTGAGGGACATAGAGATAAGTTGGTTTCTTTTCAAATCATCCTCTCTCTTTACACCATAACTTCCTTATTCCTGTCAAGCTCTTTTGACTTGATTTAGACCTATGTTAAATTATTTGCTATAAACTTCTATAGCACTCTTCTCTTAACATCCGTTATATCTATAATTACTTGTTTAAAATCTATTTTTCTCCCTTAACTAAAGGATACTTGAAGAAATTTACTTTTTTCCACTGAATCTCTCAGTGCCTGGCATACAATAGGTGCTCAAAATATGTCTGCTAAATTAAAGTACATTTTGTCTTTTTAGTATTTCTTTTAAAATGTCATGTATAATAAATATATACTATTCAAGGAATAATGAAGCAGATATTAATATGTTTATTAACTTCTCAAGCATGCTACCCTGACATTGGTCAAGGAAAGATCGGAATAAAAATGTGCAATTTCCTGTTGTAAATTCTGCTTTTGGTGACTTTCAACAAGATTTTTATTTTGGGGGCAAAAGTGTTGTGTTTGGAAGACAATGTCAATTGAAACCAATCACATCTCACATCTCCCTGGAGCAAATCGAGATAGTGCATAAATTAAGCAAAATTAAATTAAATGATTTGAATCCCATAAAAAGGCAAAAAAACTAGTCAGCAGGGAGAATCAATTCAAAATGTCTTGGTCATCAATAAACCCCTTATGCCCTTCTTGGTCTCTGGCTACCTAGATCTGGAAATAAAACTGACTGTTTCAAGCAATCCAGGTTGCCCACCAAACTGTCAGTGCAGAATCCTCACCTTCAGTGTCCAGTGAATTGCATTCTTTACCCTACAGCAAAAGGAAAGTCACAGACTACTCCTCATTCTCTTAGAACAGTGGCAGGGATATCTGTACCAAAGGTTTCTTGCTGAAAGGTCCCCCATCAGGCATGCACTATATACTAAACAAACCAAAGGATCTGACCATTATGGGTTCTTCTATCACAGGAAAGAATACAGATCTATTTCATCGAATTTTTAAAGTTCCTTACTTTATTTCTCTTCAGCCACCTAGATGCCACCTTTCTGAACTAAAATGTGCTACTCCACAGCCATCTTAGTTGAGTATTAACCAAACCAGCAGTTTAAAGAGAGATCAACAAGTCTATAATTCCTTATATGAGAATAGAAACATATAGAAAACTGTCTCTTAAGAAATTCATTCAACAAATACTGAGTGTTTACTTTGTAGCTAGTACACTTCTATCTGTACGCAGGTCAGGAAGCAACAGTTAGAACTGGACATGGAACAACAGACTGGCTTCAAATAGGAAAAGGAGTCCGTCAAGACTCTATACTGTCACCCTGCTTATTTAACTTATATGAAGAGTACATCATGAGAAACGCTGGACTGGAAGAAACACAAGCTGGAATCAAGATTGCTGGGAGAAATATCAATCACCTCAGATATGCAGATGACACCACCCTTATGGCAGAAAGTGAAGAGGAGCTAAAAAGCCTCTTGATGAAAGTGAAAGAGGAGAGGGGAAAAGTTGGCTTAAAGCTCAACATTCAGAAAACGAAGATCATGGCGTCCGGTCCCATCACTTCATGGGAAATAGGTGGAATAGTGCAAACGGTGTCAGACTTTATTATTTTGGGCTCCAAAATTACTGCAGATGGTGATTGTAGCCATGAAATTAAAAGACGCTTACTCCTTGGAAGGAAAGTTATGACCAACATAGATAGCATATTCAAAAGCAGAGATATTACTTTGCCGACTAAGGTCCGCCTAGTCAAGGCTATGGTTTTTCCAGTAGACACGTATGGATGTGAGACTTGAACTGTGAAGAAAGCTGAGCGCCGAAGAATCGATGCTTTTGAACTGTGGTGTTGGAGAAGACTCTTGAGAGTCCCTTGGACTGCAAGGAGATCCAACCAGTCCATTCTGGAGGGGATCAGCCCTGGGATTTCTTTGGAAGGAATGATGCTAAAGCTGAAACTCCAGTACTTTGGCCACCCCATGAGAAGAATTGACTCATTGGAAAAGACTCTGATGCTGGGAGGGATTAGGGGCAGGAGGAGAAGGGGACGACCGAGGATGAGATGGCTGGATGGCATCACGGACTCGATGGACGTGAGTCTGAGTGAACTCTGGGAGTTGGTGATGGACAGGGAGGCCTGGTGTGCTGTGACTCACGGGGTCACAAAGAGTCAAACATGACTGAGTGACTGAACTGAACTGAACACTTCTAGATGCTAGAAATATAGTGATGAAAAAAAGTAATTCTGTCCTCATGAAGCCTGCATTTTATAAGAAAATACAAACATAAAAAACGTGTGTTTGTGTATATATAGCACACATATACACATACTTCTAATATATCTGACATTTTTCATACTCTTCTTAGAATCTCCATAGAGAAAGTGGGTATAATCAGCAAAAATGAAAGATAATTATACTTTATACTTTATCTCTTTATATATACAATGCTATCCCTTTTACTTTTTTTTAAAAAAACTTATTGACATGTAATTGATTTACCATGTTGTGTTCATTTCTGCTGTACAGTAAAGTGACTCAGTCACAGATATTATTTTTCATATTATTTTCTATTATGGCTTATTATAGAATATTGAAGACAATTCCCTGTGCTATACAGTGGGACCTTGTTGTTTATCCTATAAATAATAGTTTGCATCTGCTAATCTCAAACTCCCCGTCCTTCCCTCATCTACCCTCTCCTGCTTGGCAACTCCCTTTTACTCTTTCTTCTTTGTCTCTATATTCTTTTTTCTTTGACTTCTTTCTCATACTTGCCAACTCTAGAAGTAAATCTATCTTCTATTTAAAGGAGAAACAACGCTGTCATCGTTACCTATCCCCTACGACATAATTTTGAACTGGGCTCAATGTAGTTGGCAAACCTCATATATATTATTTGATATTTCCCCATCAACTCTCAGATGAGGATCTCAAAACGTTATCCTATAACACTTACTAAGAACTGACAATGTGTGAAATGTCATACAGAGCTGAGAATTAGTCTTGGCTGCTGCTCAGGGGTTCACTAATGCAAACTTTAATTCACTAAGGACACCCAAACCTGCCTGAAAGAGCTATTAGGACAACTATCAGAAAGTTCAATTTGCTGTCTCAAGGTCTCAACAGTGGTGTTAGTGCCAGGAATGAAGAGCCAGCTACAAAACCTGTCCTGTTTTATGTTACTTATAGAACAAAAAAATCAAAAGTAAGATATCAGTCCAGTTTGGTAAGTGATCCCATTTACTTTCTGTCCATAATGTCTTTTCAGTCTAATTATCTTCTCCTTAGTATCAAACACTTTTCTAGTTGTTTAAATAATGTATCAGCGTCCTTTCAAGGGATAATAGGGCCCTCTAACTCTACACTAGCAAAATCACTATACAAAAGCAAGCCCATTCAACTTCCTACCAATGTGTTTAAGATTTTAAAGTAATCATTATGAATATCACTTAAACCTTTATACAAAGGATAAGTTACTACACATCACCTTTCTGGCAACAAAATGACAAAACACATCTGAATTCCTCTTGGCATCACAGACATCTGAAAAACTCTAAATGGGTAATGTCTGTATGACTGCATCTACTTTTCTCTAAACTTCACTCCACTGGAAATGTAGGGACCAAACTAGTTATTTCACTAGGCAGAATTATTTTGCTCAAGGATTGCTCTTAAGGAAAACTTATGAATGAGATTGGTTATAGTGAGATTCCCAAATCATACCTTTATTGGGCCGGTCTCAGAGATTAGGACATAGTTTTTTCCTAAGACAACAGTGACAAGCTCCAGTGAAGACAACTTCAAAAGACAAGTGTTCTGCACAATTCAAGGTGCGTCTGGATTATGTATACATAAGAATCCAGTGTCTCCTTGAAGTTTCAGTTTTGGTTAAAAGAACCAAATGTGAGAGAGGGAAAATGATTTGCCAATTTACTGCCTAGAACTCAATTTTAACAACAAAGTAATATAGCCTGAAAACCTGGTTATTCGACAGCACTTGGCTACACAGAGGACAGCTCAGTGAGCTCCTCTTGTCTGACTTGTCACAATGACTGACACTTTCTAATATTGAGCTGGAAATAATATGGATATTTAATACGGCAGCGTTTACATCAAATAGAAGCAAAGCACTATTGTTTATCAGCAATCTATTTCTGATGGCATAAATCTATATAGACATAATTACTGTTGAATGATGAGCTCTGATTTTTCACATTATGACATAAACAAATCTGTGGAATATTCACAATGTTTCATCTTCTGTGATTTGAGAAACCTCATAAAGCCAAATTCTTAAGTATTTCCTATGCGTTCCACTTGAATTTTGACTAAAATTTACCTTTTAGATCTGTTATGCCACTCATGAATTTTTTACAGTATCCATCTGTGCTTTGCCTTCTCTATTCTCCATGGTTCCACATTGTTTTGGCTAACTAACAGGCCCATATGTTGCCTTAATGTATTTCTGCACAATGTTTGTGCTTTAAAAAAAAAAAAAAAAAACCACAGGGAAAAACCACAGGTCTAAATAAGCTATAAAGAGCATCCACATACAGTTAGACTGTCTTTACTGAGTCTGGAGACATTATGATTCTGCTGCGACAAGCAGCATTTGTCTTCATTTTGTCTGACTGTCCTCATGTGTTATTATTAGTGGCTGTCAGGCTGAGGCAGAAAAAAATAGCATCACTTGAGTAAGAAGTTGAATGCATAAATGCAATACTACACATGGTGGCTGAGGGTGAAGAGTCTGTTTGAAATGCTTAAATGCAAACACCAGGATGAGAAAATTTTAAAGTGAAAATCCTTACTTGGCAAATGTGAAGAGACCAAAAAAAAAAAAAAAAGACTTCCCTGTCTACAAAGCAAAGTGAAGGCTAATTATTGACAAAAATTTAGCAGCTCTGAATATCTTTGAAGACCATCTTTTCAACATGTCAGCTTAGCTTTAATTGTAAGAAAACAAATATGCTGGAACATTTGCCTCCAGTCCAGTGTTTCAGATAATGTTGACAAATACCCTGCATTTTAAAGTTAAGCTTCCAGTGTTCAAAAAAAAGTAACTTGAAAGTATGTTTTCCATGCAAACCACTCTCAGACATTTGTGTACCTCACTCTCTATAGGTACACTTGGGCAGCAGTAGTATTCCTACAGTACTCCATCTGTTTTTTGAAAGTTTTCTCCCACTCGGTTTCTCATCATTTCAGGAGCCAGTTCCTCTTACTTCTTTTTCTCATCATTAAAATAAGACAAACCGATTATCATAAGGCCCGGAAATTGTTATAGTCAAGCTCCTTATCAGAGAAAAACACTTTAATTATCCAGAAAGTGGGAGATTTCCCTCTAAAAATAAATTTATCTTCTTATTTTCCTATCTTAAAAGATTATCTTTTCTTCTGGTCTCATTCATGGTCATTAAACAAGAATTTTTCACCAGAAGCTTTAAAATATTTTTTTTAAAGAAACAACTCCCGATAAGTACAGTAAAGATTTAACTTTTCCAAAAATATCTCATAGTTTCTTTCAAAAAGTCTACCTTCTCTGGTCTTCTCTATCAACTGACAAAAATCACAGCTTTTATGGTTTTGAAATACTAAGGCATGCCTCTTTTTAAAATATACATCATTTTTAGGTATACAATGAAAAGTAGGTTGAGTTTTAAAAAATTATTCTTGCCGTGCCCTTCCCTGGTGCTACCCTTTAACACCCGTTCTTCTTAATCATATTATTCTTGGTCATAAGGCTCAGCCTAGATGCTTTTCCTTGCTGAACTAGTCACATTAATTTCTTTCTTTTTGAAGCCGTTTTTGGTCATCAGATTTTAAGAGCTGTTTTGTAGGGCTTCTGTCATAGCTCAGTTGGTAAATCATCTGCCTGCAATGTAGGAGACCTGGGTTCAATTCCTGGGTCAGGAAGATCCCCTGGAGAAGGAAATGGCAACCCACTCCAGTATTCTTGCTGGAAGAATCCCATGGACAGAGGAGCCTGGCAGGCTACAGTCCATGGGATTCCAAGAGTTGGACACAACTTAGTGACTAAACCACCACCACCAGATTTTAAGAGCTTCACCACAATTTCCATAATGTATAGTGTAGTACCTTACAATATCAATTTAAGCTGATACTTAATATAATACTGCATTATTAATTATCTTGTATGTATCCATTTATGATTTGTTCTTCCAGTTAGACTGTAAGTACCATGTGGGTGGAGAGCTTTAATCTTAGGCTTTATAATCCATAGCATCTGGCCCATAGTAGGTGGTGGTAAAATAATTGATAATAGATGAACAGAAGAGAGTGTATGCTAAAATAATTGATTTGCATATAGTAGGACAAGCCTCTGGTAACATATTAAGAAACAGAAGCAAGAGCAGGCCTGTCTAAAGTGATAAATGGAGCCCTGTGTGGAAGATCAATGATCATGGAAATATTCAAATTAAAGTATTTTAACTCCAAAAGGATTTTCCCTAAGTATTTCTTTCCCATCTGTAGCATACCACCTCCACCCCCCAAAAACATCAAGGAAAATATACTGTGTATTATTGTGTATTAATATATAGTACTGTGTAGTACTGAAAAATACTGTATATTTCCCTGAAATATACTTCAAGGAAACTATACTGTGGAACTGAAATATATTCAAGGAAAATATACTGTGTATTATTGTGTATTACTGTATAGTACTGTGTAGTACTGAAAAATACTGTATATTTCCCTGAAATATACATCAAGGAAAATACACTGTGGAATTGAAATACACTTCAATGGAACTGAAACCCTTGAAGAAAAAGGAAAATATACCGTGGAAGGCACAGAGGTCCTCTGTCAATAAAAGTTTAAAAATAGTACTGATTTTTTGCAAACACAAGTTGTGTTAACTAATACAATAAGAGAGGTAGTCATATTTCTTTCTTTTCCTGCTCTCTTTTACTTCAGGCAAATCTCTTTGTTTTTTATTTTCTGGAGAAAGTCACTCACACTAACAAGGCTGCTTTATAGTTTACAGACGTTGTCCTCCAAAAGGCAGATGATATTTTAAAGGGTACGAGCATCAGTGACCTGAAGGGGCTGCAGAGGTGAGAGAGAATGTCTAATGGGGCAACAAGGTTCAAGAGAAAAAACATGGTGCACGTGTTCCTATGGATAAATGGAAAGCCCCAGGATGAATCCAAACATATTTTCCTTCAAATGTTTCAATAGGATATTTCATTTTGGACCTGCTAATAACCCCTTTCCACACTTAGAAACTAATCAGTGTTGGAAAGGCACACTCTGGGCGATGCAGTATCACCATGGAATCTGAAGGAGGAAAGGGCCCACGTTGGATGAGGCTGCGATCACACTGCAGTTATATTTTAGCCCACATCATGTCATTACCTGTAAATGATGATTTCTCTTACAACAGAGTTTTTAATGGCTATCGATTCAAAACTATTATTTCATAAATAAGTAATTTTTGAGGATTTTCCAGGAATAGGCATTTAACATTTATCTCTCTCTCAGTGGCAATGTTCCATGGTCTGAGATAACACAGATTCACACTCTAAATTTTCATTTATAAAATCTCTAACAATTAACCTGAATAAGGTTTTTAATTACATCATCTTGCATACACTTGCCTGAAAGTATGAAGTACCAACTTTTAGCACTATTTCCCAAATAGGAATCACATAAGAATAAAAGCTATTCAGAAAAGCAAAGCCAAAATACCATCTCTTTGACAGTTATAAACTTTTTTCCCCCTCTCCCAAGAAACCTCCTTTCTGTGATTGGAAACCATGTTAAAATAACCCAAAATAAATGAATTAGAAGGGGAAAAATAATAAAGCTCAGAAGAAATATGCAAGTAGGCACAAATACTAACATCTGCAACTAGAAAGTGTTAAGTTCTAGAAAGAAATATTGGATTTATTTTTCAGCTTCTCTGATTTCTACAAAATGAGAAACTTAATTTTTGTGATGGAATAAAAATAGTAAACCTATCTCTAGAAGAAATACTGTCATTTGCTAGGCATGAAAAAATAATCTTTTTTTTTTCCTTGGATTTTTTGAAGAAGGCATGCAAACAAAACAAAATGTACTCAATAGCACTTGACAAATACATCACAGAAACATGTAGTTCCCTCCAAGTATTAATTACTGAAAGTCTGTATTTAATTCTAAAAATAATTTAAAGCTTTCTCAATTTATTTTTATTATCTTTTAACAGGAAAAAATAATACCAGAATCTTCTTCCCAGAAACACGTTATGAAAATAGTGTTATCAATGAGGATTTTAATAAAATCCTGGAGCTAGATAAAATCTCAGTACACCTTCTAGTCTAGTGCCCTGACTCCATCTAAGACCAATTATTTTTTTCCCCCTTTAGAGATCTCCATGGAATAGAGTCCTTGTTTTTCAATAGCTGTTTTTCGCCTTCAATCAAGTTTATTATCAGGGAATTTATCCCTTATATTCAACTTCTATTGTGCATGTTGAAGCTTAACCCATCTTCTGTTGCTTCCTACCTGTGCACATGGAGTTGGTTCATAAGCACTTAGTGCATGCTTGATGTGTGCAAAAATTGACTTCAACACACACAAAGAAGACAAGGGTTTGCTGCACAGGGGCTCCTGTGTAGCTGGAAACAAAGACACCCTAGGAGCTTTATGAAATTTGAGTGTGGAAAGAAACTTGGACATCGCACAATACAAAAGTTAAGTATAACAGTCCACGTGAGTCTATGTTATACACAGGACCAGTAAGTGGTGAGGGAAACCAGACCCAAAATTATTTTGAAAAGAGATAGGATTAGTCAAGGAAAACATTCTAGAAAAGATCAAGTTGAAGCATCATCTTACAGGATGTAAAGGACACATACTGTCAAGGTGAGAAATGAACGGTCTGAATAGGAAGCAGGGAAAGTCAAAGACACAGAAGAGGCAGTCTGAGAGATGTTTACATGTAGGACCATAATCATCTCGGACAGAAAATATGAGAGCTGTGTGGTGGAGAAATCACAGCGAAAGCAAGGAGCATGTTACACCAGTTACTCAACGGGACGCTCTAAGAGACCTCCTCTGTGTCTCAGATGGACGGTGGTGTCCACATGTGTGCTTGTGATTTACATACAGAGTACTACCGAGAAAAGAATGGAACAGTGTTTAATACATTGTGGGATTAAAAATATCAGAACAATCTCCTTGAGGGAAAAATGGGCTTTGAGGTGAACTTGGAAGAGAGTAGTATAAGATTTGAATGGGAAGATTTGAGAGGACAAAAAATAAATAAAAGGCTTGCTCAGAGGCAAAGATATAGTTAAGCTGAAAAGCTAGAAAAATGACCCAGGGACAAGAGCAGGGGAAGAAAGGTAAATACTGACTAAAAATGATTTCTAAGAGTTTTTTTTTTTATGTCCTTTGCCTAGGTGGGTTTACTTCCTGCACAGTTCATGGGTTTTTCAATGAGGCCAGTGTGAGACCCCTTCTTCTCCCCAAATTTCGTCTGTAGAATAATCTACCTGATAGGAATGGAATCTCCTCAACACAGTTAACAGAGAATGAGAAAGCATCTATTTAGAGATAAAGATTATAGATAAACTTGATGGGATTATATGGAGGAAGGCTGAAATCCTTTAACTCCAACTCTAAGGCTCTGCACAGAGATAGTCCATGTCTGGCAGGAGGAACGTCTGTGCAGGCGTAAGTGAACCCTGGCTACAAGAAAGATTTGCTGATGAAATTTGGGCATTTGACATGTTTCAGGAAAAATGAGAGAACTGGATTCCTATTTCATTAAGGAACAGAAAAGTTTCCTTTGGTATACTTTAGGAATTGGAGGGTGGGAGAGGGAAGGAGGGAATTCTACCATTTAAATTTCTTATCTATTCTTACTCCACAACCTTTAAGCCCTAAAGGCAATTTTGCAGTGCCTTAATAGGTTTCTGTAAACCAGTAATTCTTAAGGAGGAGACAGAATCAGCATCAAATTGCCCTGCCTCCAGCCACCAGGATATCTAACCCCATCACCCCTAAATAACCCTCCCTTCATTCTAAGTATTCTTCTCTGAAAAGGTAGCATTTCGAATACAGTATTTGTTTCAGGGCAATACACCAGAAATCAATAATTAAATTCTCAAAAGAAATATAAAAGAAACCTTTATAATATAGAAATAGATGAACATCTCAGTTGTTTTTTAGATTTGAAGTAAAAACCGTCAGCAGTGGGCAAAAGATAGTTAGGAATGCTGAAGCAGAAATGTTTGGTTTCAATCAGAGGGTGAATTGCATTTCTTTTGTCATTGACTTACTTATGACACAATTGAAAGAGGCTACTAACTGATGCTCCAGGTTTATAAAATAAGGTTGGTATCCTTCATTATATCTCTTAGGGATACCCTGTGATTTAATTTCATATCTGAAACACTAAGTTAAGAAAAGACAAGAGGTTAACAAATTTTCTACTTCTGTCCACCAATTTAACTTCTGTTTCTTCATTTTTTGCTAATTCAGGCTAGGGAAAAGACTACAAATATATATTATTAGAGTGAAGCAAATTGTGAGAGGTACTTCAACCTAATGTCTCTACTCTTTTCTATCTGCTTGCAATCTGTAAACTTGCTTTCTTTTCATTTGTACACCTAAGTAAAATGGGCTAGAAATATTGCACTATCCACTAGGCTGGGTCTCTAAGGACATAATCTGTTTCACTTGATTCTGAGAAAGAAAAAAGATGAAGGAAAGAAAAATATACCCATCAAAAGAGGAAGGCTGATTTTCATTTATGACTTAATATGAAAAGAATGAGTAATTATAGGTGTGTTTTAACATCAATAAGAGGGAAGAAGTTGGAATGTGATGGGCTTTGCAGAAAGAAGGGAATTTTTCTCTAAAAGCCTTCAGATCCTAGATAGGGGTGAAATCAATCAAGTAGCTAAGAGGAGAATTTAGGCAGAAAGGACACTTTGCAGTGTAACAGTCTAAAGTCTTTTTGGGGGGCACATACAAATTGGTAACATTTTTTACCATCTTCATCCCCATAAACTGCTCCTGCCCAGGAACAATATGTTTTTAAGTCCTTAGACCAATCCTGCACTCTGCTCACACCAGCACCTGTCAGAAGTGACAACATACTGTCACTTCTGAAGCATGTTACTGCGGTTACTTCCGCATCCTCAGCCTCTGACGCCCAACAGGCTGCGAGATGAGGAGCCAAAGGACTTACTCTAGGCCTTAACAATCAAAGGCAGGAAAATCAATATCTATTTCCAAAAGATAGATCTAAGGATGCTGGAGTTCCTAAATAGTCTCAGTTACTCCGAAATAAAGCAGTCTTGATGAAAGAGTCACAAAATAACCACAAGTGGGGCCGTGCCCTCATGCAGCTTCTAGAGGTCTGGGGCTCACAAAACAACAGAGAAATGATACTGGTGGCAAATGGAACTTTTAAAAACAAATTCTTTGACTTTTCCCAGAAAAAAAAATGAAGAACAAAAATTCACATTGGAGTACAGCAGTAAGGAAACTGCTGCCATAACATATAAGAAAAAAAAAATTCCACTAAGAATATATTCCAGCAAGGAAATACAGTTTTGATATAAGCTAGAGAGAATAAACTGACCACATGGGATGAAAAGAATTCTAACAATGATCTTAATAAACTGCTGGGCTTCCATACTTGTATATCATATTACATACACTCCTTCTATTTTCAATTCCTCATACTTTATAAAAGGAATAGTTCAGTTCAGTCACTCAGTCATGTCCAACTCTTTGCGACCCCATGAACCACAGTATGCCAGCCCTCCCTGTCCATTACCAACTCTAGGAATCTACCCAAACTCACGACCATTGAGTTGGTGATGACATCCAACCATTTCATCCTCTGTCATCCCCTTCTCCTCCTGCCCTCAATCTTTCCCAGTATCAGGGTCTTTTCAAATGAGTTCGCTCTTCACATCAAGTGGCCAAAGTATTGGAGTTTCAGCTTCAACATCAGTCCTTCCAATGAACACTTAGGACTGATCTCCTTTAAGATGGACTGGTTGGATCTCCTTGCAGTCCAAGGGACTCTCAAGAGTCTTCTCCAACACCACAGTTCAAAAGCATCAATTCTTCGATGCTCAGCCTTCTTTATAGTCCAACTCTCACATCCATACATGACCACAGGAAAAACCATAGCCTTGACTAGACGAACCTTTGTTGACAAAGTAATGTCTCTGCCTTTTACTATGCTATCTAGGTTGGTCATAACTTTCTTTCCAAGGAGTAAGCGTCTTTTAATTTCATGGCTGCAATCACCACCTGCAGTGATTTTGAAGCCCCCCAAAATAAAGTCAGCCACTGTTTCCACTGTTTCCCCATCTATTTCCCATGAAGTGATGGGACCGGATGCCATGATCTTCGTTTTCTGAATGTTGAGCTTTAAGCCAACTTTTTTGCTCTCCTCTTTCATTTTCATCAAAAGGCTCTTTAGTTCTTCTTCACTTTCTGCCATAAGGGTAGTGTCATATGCATATCTGATGTTATTGATATTTCTCCTGGCAATCTTGATTCCAGCTTGTGTTTCTTCCAGTCCAGNGTTTCCCCATCTGTTTCCCATGAAGTGATGGGACCGGATGCCATGATCTTTGTTTTCTGAATGTTGAGCTTTAAGCCAACTTTTTCGCTCTCCTCTTTCACTTGCATCAAGAGGCTTTTTAGTTCCTCTTCACTTTCTGCCATAAGGGTGGTGTCATCTGCATATCTGAGGTTATTGATATTTCTCCTGGCAATCTTGATTCTAGCTTGTGTTTCTTCCAGTCCAGTGTTTCTCATGATGTACTCTGCATATAAGTTAAATAAGCAGGGTGACAATATACAGCCTTGATGTACTCCTTTTCCTATTTGGAACCAGTTTATTGTTCCATGTCCAGTTTTAACTGTTGCTTCCTGACCTGCATACAGATTTCTCAAGAGGTAGGTTAGGTGGTCTGGTATTCCCATCTCTTTCAGAATTTTCCACAGTTTATTTAGCATATTATTATCTGGGACATTATTGCTAGATAAAATATTGTTTTTTAACTGTCCAGTTAAAACAAGCTTGCCATCCAAGAAGAGGAACTCTAAGCAGAGGATTGGCATTAAAGAAAAACAGAGTTGTAATTAATTCTATGTCTGTCTATGTTAACTGCTTGATGAATATATTAGTAGTTTACATAGTGCTGTTCTTCCCAATAATTTCCTTTGTTTATAAATCCTAAGTTAAATAAGCCATTCAAATATCATTAACCTTAGAAATAACCTGAATTCAGGATGAACCAGTCCTCTAGATCCGTTTTGGTGTCTAGATCAGACTAGCTCCTGTTAGGGTGCTAATCTGAGTCATACAAATTGTTAATCAAGGGACTTCCCTGGTAGTCCTATGCCTAATGCTCCACGTTCCCAATACAGAGGGCCTAAGTTCCATCTCTGGTCAGGGAACTAGATCCCACATGCTGCAACTAAGAATCTGTATGCCACAACTAAAGATCGCACATGCCACAGTGAAGATCGAAGGCCCTGTGTGCAACCACCAGGACCCGGTACATCCAAATAAATTAAAACTTTTTTTTTTTAATAAAAGATTGCTAATCAAGTGGTGTGGAAATAGTCAATATCCCTGATTTAGGTAGTGCCTGATAAGGTAATCAGTCCCACATATGCTCAGCAGGAGAGGCAAATCAGATTCATATTAATAAATAACTGTAATACATGGCCTATGTGATAAGTACCATGAGAGACATATACAGGGCTATAGAACTTGGAGAAGGAAAGAGTCATATTCAGTTGGAAGATTCCGAGAACAGTTCACAGATGAATAGCTTTTCAGCTGATCGCTGAAGGATAGATAAAACATTTAAAAATAAACTTCATTTCTTTAGTATATTAAAATTCATATTTATTGTAATAAATTTAAAACAGAAAAAGTACATAAAAGAAAATTTTCCATTTATAATCCCAAGATTCAGAAATAACCACCGCTAACATTTTACAGTTCTCCCAGGGATAGGGGAGCCTGGTGGGCTGTCGTCTATGGGGTCACACAGAGTCGGACACGACTGAAGTGACTTAGCAGCAGCAGCTTCTTAGTCTTTCCATGTAATTCAGTATTCTTCTTAAAAAAAACTTACTTCTTTTTTTAAATGTCTCTATGGCAGTTTATTGTCCATCATAGTAAATTTCATCAATGGCTTGTTTTAGGATATTAAAATTGTATTCTAGGGAATTACCTGGTGATCCTGTGGTTAGAACTTCATGCTTTCACTACTGGGGCCTAAGTTCAATCCCTGATCAAAGAACTAAGATCCCACAAGTCGGGTACTACTGCCAAAAAAATAATAAATTGTATTTGCTTTTGTTTTATTTTGTCTCATTTTGTTTCTGTAAAAATACTCTTAACAAAACATTCTTGTGATTAAATCTTTACATACTTCTTTGTATTTTCCTTAAGATACTGTCTTGCAAGAATAATTGCTTTGTCTAAAAAAAAAAAAACCTTTTGTAGGCCTCTCATTAACATTTTTAAAAATTGTGATAAAATATACATAGTTTAAACATTTTTTAAGTAAAAATGCAATGGCATTAAGTACATTCACAATATTGTGTAACTATCACCACTGTCTATTTCCAGAACTATATTATCTCAAGTAGAAACTCTCTACCCATTGAAGCAATAATTCCCCATTCCACTTCTCTCAGCTCCTATTAATCTCTATTCTACCTATCATCTCTATGAACTTGCCTATTCTAGGTAAAACATTTTTTAAGTAAAAATGCAATGGCATTAAGTACATTCACAATATTGTGTAACTATCACCACTGTCTATTTCCAGAACTATATTATCTCAAGTAGAAACTCTCTACCCATTGAAGCAATAATTCCCCATTCCACTTCTCTCAGCTCCTATTAATCTCTATTCTACCTATCATCTCTATGAACTTGCCTATTCTAGGTACCTCATTTAAGTGGAATTATATACTGTTTGTCCTTTTTGTGTCTGACTTCTTTCACTTGCATGTTTCCAAGGTTCAATCATCTTGTAGTATGTAGCAGAATTTTATTCATTTTATGGCTAACATTATATTATATGTATATACCACATTTTCTTTATTGATTCATCTGCTGATGGAAACTTGGGTTTATCCTGATTTAGGGCTAAAGGCCTCTAATCTTTTTGATAAATTGTCCCTACAAGAAAGCTTTGACAATGTGCACTACCAGAAGTATATATGCACCCATTTCTCTGATACTTATGAACACTATACTCCTTTTTATTAGCAACATAGTAGTAAAATATATCCTATTGTTGTCTTACTTTTCATTCCTGATAAAGACACATTCATCTGGAAAAACAAAGATAGCAGTGCAAGACAGAAGACAATGTCTTTAAAGAATGACATCTTTGAAGTAAAAAAAAAAAAAAGCCAACTATAATTCTATAACGAGGGAAATTTTAATTTTCTGTTTATTTCTGACGTGGAAAAGTAACCTGACAGATTAGCTCTCCCACCATTCAATTAAAAAAACGAGAAAACTACAGAATAGATGAAACAACTGTTTTCAGATATTGGACAAAGGCAACATAAGATCACAATCCCTGAGAGAAGAGGAAAGAAAACAAATTATGTTAGCCTTCAATTCTCCCAACTATTTGATAAGAGATTTTCTCCAAACAATATTACAGGGACAGCAAATCCAAGCAGAGTACAGTGGTTTTGCTAAGACGAAGGGACAGAGAATAGATTTTGGGAAGTTTGAGGAGATATGATCTTATAGAGCATACTAGAGAGAAGAGAGCTATGCAAAAAACGAGCTCCACAAATTTTCATAGTGGCCCCGTGAGTCTTTGACTAAGAAATAGACTGCCCATCCATGGAAGTGCCAGGGGAGATTACATGAAACTGGCCAAAAGTCAACTACCAGGTAAAAAACAACTGCTAAAAAATTACAAAGTGAAAAATTACTGGCACCTACACAGGGACGGGAAAATTTGGGTTCCAATAGTCAGACTGAACAGACCTTGTTGAATACTCAGAGCATTCAGTAGAGAGCTCAAAAAACCTATCCCTTAGAAGTCGGACTCTATAAACCTAAGAATAAAACTACTCTAGACCTATCCTAACAGTTTAAATACATGCCTCAAAAGTATCAAGCTGATAGTCAAGTAAATTAGCTGCCTGCCAAAACAAAGTCCAATAATCTTTAAAAGAGAGAAATAAAATCCAGAAACTCAACAATGTAACATTTACAATGTCTAGCATGTAATAAAAAATTACTAGACTTGCTTCTTCCAGCCACCAAATAAATTAATTAATTAAAGAAGAAAATGTGACCTATAGTCAGCAGAAAACTCAGACAATAAAAACAGAGTATTGTATGGCTAAGTCCCTTTGTTGTTCACCTGAAACTATCACAACATTGTTTGTTAATCAGCTATACCCCAATACAAAATTCAAAGGTTTTTAAAAAAAAAATAAAAATAGACCCAGAAATGACAGAATTTATGAAATTAATGGCTAAGAGTTTTTTTCACCATCTATTATAAGTTCAAGAACAAAGAAAACCATAAATAAAGTGAGGAAAGAAATAGAGACTACAAAAAAGAAATGGAAAAAATACTGTTATGGCTAACAGTAAATTAAACAATGCAATTAAAAGATCAGTGATCTTCAAGACATGGAAATTAAAAAAAAAAACTGTCTAAAGTAAAGTATATAGAGAAAAGAAAGCTGGCATGGGGATAAATAGAGCCTCAGTGACCTGTTGGACAATAATCCCTTAGAAGAAATGGAGTAGCCATCATGGTCAACAAAAGAGTCCGAAATGCAGTACTTGGATGCATGTTGGCAATTTGATCTCTGGTTCCTCTGCCTTTTCTAAAACCAGCTTGAACATCAGGAAGTTCAGAGGGGGGTGGAAAAGAGAAAAAAGGAATAAAAAAGGTGACTGATAGAACACCAGAACCAAGCAGTCGTAGTATTTGTCTCAAATAGTTTGGAGACAATTAAGACAGTGTCTATGTAGTAAGGAAGAATAAATCAGATGCCACATTGGATCTGTCTCTCTAACTTTAACTTTTGTGTTCTATTGCTTTCGCTACAAGTTAATTACAAAAAAGATGTTTCCTATACACTTAAAGAAGAACATATTTTGTTGTACTGGAAAAAAAAATTCCCTTTGAAAGGGATTCAATTCGTAATCAAAACTAGGTTACCCTAGCCAATTTTTTAAAAAATATTTTCTTCTGTAGTATCAAGGGTTAAGAAAAAAAGAGAACAAAAGATCTTTTCAGGGTGAAAAAATTGGTTAAATATTGAGCAGGTTTTTTTTTTTTTTTTTTTTAATTGAAGTATAGTGGGGCTTCCCTGGTGGCTCAGACGATAAAGAATCTGCCCACAATGCAGGAGACCCAGGTTTGATCTCTGGGTTGGGAAGATCCCTTGGAGAAAGGAATGGCTACCCACTCCAGTATTCTTGTCTGGGAAATTCCACGGACAGAGGAGCAGAGCAAGCTACAGTCCATGAGATCACGAAGAGTCGGACATGACTGAGTGACTAACACTTTCACTTTCATAGTTGTTTTACAATGTTGTGTTAATTTCTGCTGTACAGCAAAGTGACTCAGTTATGCATATTCATCCACTCTTTTAAAATATTCTTTTCCATTATAGTTTATCACAGGATACTGAATACAGTTCCCTGTGTTCCACAGTAGGACCGTGTTGTTTGTTCATTCTGCTAATGGACAAAGTTTGTCTCCCCACAGACAAAGTTTACATTTGCTAATCCCAAACTCCCATAAGCAGAGTTTTTAAAAAAATCAATCTAGACTCTGTTTATAAAATGTTTATGAGTGTACTTCTGGTCTGACATTGAAATAAGAGCTTTACAAGGGTTACTGAGTACAAACTTGTACTGTTCGCCACAAGATAGGCCAATAAATTGAGAAATGAGCTGTTGAGGCAAAAAGTAGCAACTTTATTTGGAAAGCTACCAGATGGAGAAGATGGTGGACTGACATCCCAAAGAGCGGTCTTCTCTGAGTTAGAATTTGAGCTTCTTTTACGCTAAAGAGGGAGGGAGTAAAGTCTTGGTTCTAGTCAGAGTCCAGAGGGGATGTGTTCATTTTTTTCTTTCCTACAGCCTTTCACAGGCTTACCTTGTGGCTCAGACAGTAAACAATCTGCCTGAAATGTGGGAGACCCAGGTTCGATCCCTGGGTTGGGAAGATCCCTTGTAGAAGCAAATGGCAATCCACTCCAGTATTCTTGCCTAGAGAAATCCATGGACAGAGAAACCTGGCAAGCTGCCATCCATGGAGGTGCAAAGAGTCAGACAGGACTAAGCAACTACACTTTTACTTTCACAGGTGGGCCTGGTCTGGATGTTTCCTGTGAGCTAAACAAAGGTATTTTCACTTAAGGTTCATTACATGGGAGACAAGACTACCAATATGTATAATTTAAGCTTACAGGCAACATCCTTTTTGTAATGAACTTGTAGCAAAAGCAATAGAACACAAAAGTTAAAGTTAGAGAGACAGATCCAATATGGCATCAGATTTATTCTTCCCTAGTACACAGACACTGTCTTAATTGTCCCCAAACTATCTGAGACAAATACTACTACTACTGACATGCTAAAGGTGAGAGGATCAAGGCTCAGAGAGTTTAATTCCTTTCCTTGAGGTCATTCAACAAGTACCCAGCATAGTGAGATTAAAGCTCAAATCTATGAGATTCCAGCTTCCCAAACACGCGTGAGCCGCTGAAGATTGCTTCTTGGGCTTGAAGTTCTGCTCAGGGAAGCTCCTTTTCTCTCTTTAGGAGAATCTGGTTATCACGTTCAGTTAGTGCCTCAATATTACCAGGTCTAGACAGACATTTAAGCATAGTCAGAAGAGGTATGACACCCTCGTGTGGGAATGCCTTTGACGTGGTTTAAGGATGAACGCTATGGGCTTGAAAAAGCACCCCTGCTTCCAACCTAGGATACCCTGGGATTACGTCAGGACATGAATCTGCGGCACCATTTTGGAGAGGGCGGGCATGCTCTACACCAATCATTTGTCTTAGCTGCTACCATTGCATCAAAGAAATCTCTTTTCACATTTTTCCTGGTCCCCTGACTTCTGACTGGTGTCTCCACTTTATATTCTAGTTCCAGAAAGGACTCCTCAGCCTTCTGGATTCACATTCAGTTGTCTGCCGATTCTCCCCGGGTCGATGACACGTGGGTCTTAGAGAAGTTTCTACAAGTGCTACCCATCTGTGTCTGACGGCTCCCACTATGCCTCAGCACCCAGGACCTTGCTATCCACATGTGTCCAGGCCTCAGTAAGTCACTGATGATGGTCACTAGTCATAACGGAGAGGTGCTTGGAGCTCAGAACTCTTCTCTGGCCATTGTAATAGTTTCCCCCCACAGAATAGAAGGGGACACAGTGGTGTTACTTATCTTCCAAAAGATCTGGGGTTCAAGTCTTGTTCTCCAGGGGAAATGCTGAGAAATATCAGAAGTGATATGACCAAATAAAGAGTTTTCTCCAGTGGTCAGTTGATGCCTGGATACACTGAGATATCTCTGAAATACTGTACTTTCTCCAATTACCGTGAGGCACAGTGGGAGTCAGGGCTGAGTCTTCACTTTCCACCAGTTGGTTTTCATTTATCTGCAGGACAGACTTATGTTCTGAGTCTGACAGAGAGAAAACAGGTAGACAATTTTTTAAAAGTCTTTTTTTCTTAAGGAACAGAGACTATATTTTATTCATTTTCCAACCCTCAGTTCCCAACTCTGGTTCACAAGTGCTGGCTGCATGAATATATTCTAAATCTTTGAAGATTTAGTCCTTCTGTCTCCCCACTTATTTAGCACTCACTGTGGGGAAAAGATGGTTACCACTTTTCATTTTCTTTAAGACACAAGATATTGCTTTGTTCTAAAAAATCTCAACTGAGAATTTTATGATTAATATTCTCAGAGGTGCAATGTCGTTGGTACATCTTCTGGAAATGAAGCCATGTCAGGACAATAAGCAAGGAAATTATTTCACAGTGGGTGGGTAGGATGACTTTCTGTCCACTCAAATGTGCAACGCAAATGGGTGATAACAGCTGGTGTGTTGTGTGCAATCATTCGGCTTTCAATAATAACATGTTCAGAAGACACTGAGAATAGCTCATCTTTAGGGGACAATATCTAATATATGGAGTTTCTCAAAGGGTTAGGCCATCCAGAAGTGAAAGATTAGTCAGTCAGTTGTATCCAACTCTGCAACCCCATGGTCTGGAACCCCTCAGGTTCCTCTGTCCGTAGGATTCTCCAGGCAAGAATAATGGAGTGGGTTGCCATTTTCTTCTACAGGGGATCTTCCCAACCCAGGGATTGAACTCGTGTCTTCTGCATTGCAGGCAGGTTCTTTACCATCTGAGCCACCAGGGAAGTTTTCCAGAGCAATATTAATTACAGGGCCTTAGGTAATTTGCATATTTTCTCTAGTGCCTGGATTCCTTCTCATTTAATTTTACATTCAAAAATGTTTTCTCTTCACTCCTCTTGCTAAATTTCCCCCAAATTTTTTTTAAAAGTTTTTTTTTTTTTTTTCTGAGAAATAGGAAGCCAAAAATAGGTTCCTTGCCCTGGGATGAATACCTCAGTGGGCAGACGGGGCTCAGAGGTAAGAAGCGGAGATGAGCCGTAATTACAGGGTGTTGTGTTAGGGACTTAATTCCTCTCTTCCTTACCTGCTCCGGTCTCCCCAGTTACTTTTCAGGTATTGATTGATGGATTTTTCTGCTTCCGTTGTTTAAAATGAGATTTTTTTTTCTCTTGAGAGAATATATAAGAGCTCCAGCTGGATTTTTGTTGGCTCCAGGCAGTCTGGATTCTTCTCTGAGTTCCCACATCCTCTGCTCCATTGAATGAGCTCCTAAACTCTGATCTTTCAGGGCTTTGGGCTCCAGAAAACTCCTTTTGTTTTAGGCTTTTCCACAGGCTGGTTCTTTATCCACTGATTAACATGAAAAACTTGCTTTTTCTCCAGTAAGCTGTGTAGCAGGACAGCGGTGAGCCATCGCACAGTTCTTGCAGGAACATTTTTCACGCTGGGATCTTCCACTCTGGACTTCTCAGCTGGCACCGGTGGCAAAGAACTCGCCTGTCAACACAGGAGACATATGAGACACGGGTTCAGTCGTGAGTTGAGACGGGGCCTGGAGAAGCGCATGGCAATCCGCTCCAGTATTCTTTCCTGGAGAATCCCATGGACAGAGGAGCCTGGCCAGCTACAGTCCATGGGACCGCACAGAGCCAGACACGACTGAAGTGACCGAGCACGTATGCACGCCGCCGCTCTGTCCTCTGGTCCTTATTGACTAACAGTATGCTTTGCTGAAGAGACAGCTTCATGGGTCCATGTAATGTAATCTGGAGAAGGAAATGGCAACCCACTCAGGTATTCTTGCCTGGGAAATCCCATGGACTTCCTGGCAGACTACAGGCCATGGCGTCACAAAGATTCAGACACGACTGAGTGACTAAACAACAGCATAACATAATCTGTAGGATACTTATATACCCATGGAATATAATACTAGTTTTTTTTAAAGAGAAGAATCATTTGCCTTTTTAGTTCAAAGGGTTCTGCTATTTCTGGTGAAATCATCACATCTTCCCCTAGAAGTAGAAATAGAAATCAAGGGTGTTATGATTCCATGGGACACCTTGAGATGAATCCATTAACCGATATGGATAGAATGCCCTCTGTGGGTCAGGCGCTGCTGGGGGGTCCTGGAGAGCTGGCAGGAACATGCTGGAGAAGCTGGACCCTTTGAGTTGAGAGAACTGACATCAAACAAACAAACAAAAAATCCCATAACACCGTGTCCAGGAGGTGAATACTATAGCAGAGGGAGGGCCCTGAGAGAGAAGGTGAGCTGGTGTCAGGGAAGGATGCTGAGGGGTGTCATTGCTGCAGGAACCTGGATCCAGGGAACCGAGATGTGGCCTGGCTGAAGCAGATGCTCTGGGCTCGGGGCACCTCTGGGTGCCCAGCATCTCCTCACTCTTCCCCTCAAAGCTGCAGGAACTCAGCCCAGGGAGGGAGTGGCTTTGCCATTCCCTCCTCCTGGGGATCTTCCCGACACAGGGCTTAAACCGAGGTCTCCTGCATTGCAAGCCAATTCTTTACCTTCTGAGCCCTACAGTGGGTCCTTATTAGTTATCTATTTTATATATAGTAGTAGTAGTGTATATACCGGGGAAGGCAATGGCACCCCGCCCCAGTACTCTTGCCTGGAAAATCCAATGGATGGAGTAGCCTGGTGGGCTGCAGTCCATGGGGTCGCTAACAGTTGGACAGACTGAGCGACTTCACTTTCACTTTTCTCTTTCATGCATTGGAGAAGGAAATGGCAACCCACTCCAGTATTCTTGCCTGGAGAATCCCAGGGATGGGGGAGCCTGGTGGGCTGCCATCTATGGGGTCACACAGAGTCGGACACGACTGAAGTGACTTAGCAGCAGCAGCAGCAACAGTGTATATATATCAATCCCAATCTCCCAATTTATCCCTCCCCTCTTTTCCCCTTGGTAACCTTGAGTTTATCTTCTACCTCTGAAATTCATTTTCTGTTTTGTAAATAGGTCCATTTGTACCTTAGTTTTAGATTCCACATGTAAGTGATATCATATGATGTTTGTAGACATTAATCCTCTTTTCTTGCACCTTGGCTACTTTCTTGCTAGACTGATATACTAGGAAGCACCAGACAGGCTAGCTTGATGAGAGACACCACGCTTACTGCTCTTATTTTTATTTTTTGTGTTTTTATTTCTCTTTTCCCTCTCACGGGTAATTATATATATATAAATACACACATATATATCTGTCTCTTATACACATCTAGANTTCTTGCTAGACTGATATACTAGGAAGCACCAGACAGGCTAGCTTGATGAGAGACACCACGCTTACTGCTCTTATTTTTATTTTTTGTGTTTTTATTTCTCTTTTCCCTCTCACGGGTAATTATATATATATAAATACACATATATATATATATATATATATATATAAATACACACACACACATATATATATTTAAAGGCCTAGTAACTTCTTTACATAAATACAGGATTGGAATAAAAATTAGAACAAGTGTTAAGTATTAGTGAAAAGGATGCCAGGTATTATCTTTTCTGAATCATATTAATAGTAGGGTTTACAATGCACTTAATTATTTTAATGAACACCGACTCATCTGAGTCTCAGAGAACTCTTGCACAGGAACCTTAACTAAGACACTCATCTCCCAAGGTGAGTATTCAAGAGGGAAGAACCCCTGAGGGCTAAGTGTAAAGTTAATCCCATAAAATGAGAATGAAGCCACAGGAGAAAGACAGTAGTGTATATACATCACATGCAACAGAGTCTCAGTTAAAAGATAGAATCAAAATAGATGAAATTTTCTCATTTTGGGTTGAAGTTCACAGAAGTTGCTTGGATCTGAGAGAAGGCCTATCCAATGCAACCAGGGATTTGAAATTTCAGTGAAAGCTGAGCTACCTTAGGTGGATTTTTGCATTACTTAAAATGTTAATTCTTGTTTGAGCTCTGTAATTTTGATCAAAGTTACTTTTTATTAGCCATGTGGTTAGGTCAGGGTTTGGTTCCTTCAGACGATAGCAAAGATTCAGTTCAGTTCAGTCGCTCAGTCGTGTCCGACTCTTGCGACCCCATGAATCGCAGCACGCCAGGCCTCCTTGTCCATCACCAACTCCCGGAGTTCGCTCAGACTCACGTCCATCGAGTCCGTGATGCCATCCAGCCATCTCATCCTCAGTCGTCCCCTTCTCTTCCTGCCCCCAATCACTCCCAGCAAAGATTACTTACCAAATAAACAAAAACAAACATGTCTTGGTGACCTAAAGTTCACTGGGGAAAAACCAAATTTGAAGTACAGAAGAGATTTGTATGAAGTCAAACTTCCCTGAGGAAAGCTGAGTTTCAAATACAGGAGAGGGCATATCTAAACAACAAAACCCCGAGACCAGTGACAAATAGTTAAGATAGGAATTTCAGAGTCTGAAGTAGGTACCCAACACCACAGTTCCTGCTTCTGTAGGCTGGGCTCTGTGGTAGGTTATTTAATAAATTAAACTAATAGAGTCCGTCCTAATGAGGTGAATGAACCTAGAGCCTATTATACCAAGTAAAGTAAGTCAGAAAGAGAAAGACAAAAACTGTATATTTAACACATGCATATGGAATCTAGAAAGAAGGTACTGATGAACCTATTTGCTGGGCAGCAATGGAGACACAGACATAGAGAGCAGACTTGTGGACACAGTGGGGGAAGGACAGAATGGGACGAACTGAGAGAGGAACATTGAAACATGCACATTACCGTATGTAAAACAGATAGCAAGTGAGAATCGACTGTGTGAAAAAGGGAGCTCAACCCAGGTTCTGCGACAGCCTAGAGGGGTGTGATGGGGAAGGTCGTCGGAGGGAGGGGACACACATATACCTGTGGCTGATTCAGGCTGATGTGTGGCAGAGGCCAACACGATACTGGAGAGCAGGGTGAGGTGAAGTCGCTCAGTCGTGTCTGGCTCTTTGCAACCCTGTGGACTGTAACCTACTAGGCTTCTCCGTCCATGGGATTCTCCAGGCAAGAATACTGGAGTGGATTGCCATTTCCTTCTCCAGGGGATCTTCCCGACCCAGGGATCGAACCCGGGTCTCCCGCATTGGAGGCAGACGCTTTAACCGCTGAGCCACCAGGGAAGGTGTCCTCCAGTAATTGTAATTTGTTCTACACTTCTCAATAGTGTCTTTGATAATTAAAAATAAAAAGCTAATAGAGTTCTAGATGACACGAGTGTAACAGATGAGGAAAATCAAGATCTGAGGTTGACTTATCTTGAACTCCATGCCTCATGAATATTGCAGCTGGATTGAAACCAAGATCCACTTGGCACCAAAGTCCAGCACAGAAAGTGAAAATGAAGGCAGGCTGGCAGCCAGTAAGGGCAGTGGAACTGCCCGGATGGCCTGTGCTTCTCTCTGTGTGTGGTTTGCTTTCTAACTCTTTGCTTCAAGTCTATGCTCAGTGCAGGCTTGCTGGATCTTTGTTACATGATTAAGGGTCTCCATGGGAAGACCCACTACCTCTCCCAACTCTCAGGCAAAGCTGCATAACTCTATGGGACATAAAGACTCCTGTCCATTCTCTCGGCGATGTCTGGGTCCAAAGGTATGGAGGTCGCGTTTGTGTTCCACACAGATAATTTGCCTGGGGTCAGGTTTGCTTCAGTCCTGGCAGGGGGCTTGTCTTTCTATGGCTGTGAGTACTAACTGGCACCTACCGCTGATTAGGACCATCCTTTTATTCTTGTGGAGTGAAATGGAAGAAACCAAATGCAATTCTCTCCCCTGTGGTATTTGATAGAGACTTCTGACCTTTTCGTAGTGCTTCAGTGAGTCTCCTTGGGCATTAATTTTGTTTGACTGCTAAGCTTCTCTCTTGTTTCCATGGTTTATGAATTTCTGTGGAGTTGGCTCCTGCAGCCACGCAGAGCCTGACAAATGACGTCCTTTCACGTTATCTTTGTTTTTTCACAAAGGATTTGAACTTAAAGATCCAGAGCTGACCATCCTGAACTCTTTCAAAACCGTATCTGAGAAAAAGAGAACATGAAAAACTGCAATTTAGCCTGTAGTCATTGTGAATCTGGTTACTTTCATAGGCAGAGAGCACTTAGAGAGTAGAGTTTTCTTCACTGCACATCATCATCAGATTTACTCAGGGTTTAAATGATTATGAGCCCAAATTGGAAGTGCTGGTAATCCCCCTGCCCTCTCCACCACCCACATCCCCTTGTCTCCCACAGTTTATCCTATTTGTTCTGTGAATTTATAAATGATTGAAAACAAAGGCTATTCTTCATTCTTCCCATCTGAAACAAAGTTCCTGGGCAAATGAGCTTGAAAGTGAAAGTGTTAGTCGCTCAGTAATGTCCAACTCCTTGGACCGTAACCTGCCAGGCTCCTCTCTCCATGGGATTTTCCAAACAATAATACTGGAGTGGGTTGCCATTTCCTTCTCCAGGGGATCTTCCTAACCCTGAGATTGAACCCACATCTCCTGCATTGAAGGCAGATTCTTTACCATCCGAGCTACAAGTGAAGCCCAGATGAGCTTACAGATCATCATAAAAGGAACGTAAGTTAGTTTTATAGGGTAAAAAAACCATGATTTCTGCCCCATACAAATTATTAAGGGGTAATTTTCCTCTTTTCACTCTGATTTCAGCCCCTCTTGTCCCTACTGCACTGCCTGACTTCCTCCTCTCTTCATTTGTTTTGGCTTTGTGGCTTGTGGGAATCTCAGTTTTGGACCACAATCAAACCCATGTCCATTTCAATGGGAACACAGAGTCCTAACCACTGGATTGCCAGGAAATTTTCTCTTCACTTTTTAATCCTCCCTCTTGGGTACTGAATAATTGGGTTTATCACCTAACCCAAGATAGGGAAACATTAACTACTGCATTACTTATTGTTGCTACAGAGAGGTGGTGATCTCCTGGCTCTTGAGAATAATAATTTGCTGTTTTCTTTTTTTTTTCTTTTTAAAAAAATAAGTTTATTTATTTTAATTAGAGGTTAATTACTTTACAATATTGTATTGGTTTTGCCATACATCAACATGAATCCGCCACAGGTATACCCGTGTTCCCCATCCTGAACCCCCCTCCCTCCTCCCTCCCTGTACCATACCTCTGGGTCGTCCCAGTGCACCAGCCCCAAGCATCCAGTATCATGCATTGAACCTGGACTGGCGGTTCATTTCATGTATGATATTATACACATTTCAATGCCGTTCTCCCAAATCATCCCACCCTCTCCCTCTCCCACAGAGTCCAAAAGACTGTTCTATACATCTGTGTCTCTTTTGCTGTCTTGCTTACAGGGTTATCATTACCATCTTTCTGAATTCCAGATATATGCGTTAGTATACTGTATTGGTGTTTTTCTTTCTGGCTTACTTCACTCTGTATAATCGGTTCCAGTTTCATCCACCTCATTAGAACTGATTCAAATGTATTCTTTTTAATGGCTGAGTAATACTCCATTGTGTATATGTACCACAGCTTTCTTATCCATTCATCTGCTGATGGACATCTAGGTTGCTTCTATGTCCTGGCTATTATAAACAGTGCTGCGATGAACACTGGGGTACACGTGTCTCTTTCAGTTCTGGTTTCCTTGGTGTGTATGCCCAGCAGTGGGATTCTATTTCCAGTTTTTTTAAGCAATCTCCACACTGTTCTCTATAGTGGCTATACTAGTTTGCATTCCCACCAACAGTGTAAGAGGGTTCCCTAAAAACGAATGCTTTAGATCACTAGTGTTCATTTTTCATCCATGTTCAATGGAAATATTAGTGTGTTGTATAAATTGCACTCCTGAGTTACAAATCTGCAGATTTTATATGTAGAAATTTCCCACCTAGGCTTATTTGGTATACCTATTTAAAGAATTCCTTTTAAAAAATTGCTAAACCACATGACAAAGAGGTTATACTATACAGAGAGCCACTGAGCAATTATCCAAGAACAATAACTCCTCTTATGAACTGTCCATCTGAATTTGAGAAAAGAATAGGACCTTCAGTGAGAGGCCAATCTAAAAAAAGTACCCATAACAAATGCTATGCATCTATCCTTAGTTGTTTGTGCAGGTTATAACCAAAATTAAAGGAAATTTCATGAATAAAATTGCATCTTCTCATTAAGACTTCAAATTATGTTGGAAAATTACCTCTGATTTCTTTAAAATGTGAGTGAAGTTTTGCATAAATTCTGCATGCAGTACCATGAGCTTACTTTAGTTCCTTGTTATAAACAAGGTCACAAGGGTATCTGAACATTGGAGCTGATGGCTATAAAAATGACAAATTTTCCTCCCATGTGAATTGAGATTAATTCTCTGATTCTTTGACTTTTTTAAAATATGATACAATGTGTTCTTATCTAGGATAAAGTTGAGTCTTTAGAGAAAATAGGAAAATTAGAGTTTAGTCCTGTCTTCTCCGTGTTTATTTACTTATTTTTGGCTGAGCTGAGTCTTTGTTGCCGCCTCCGGGTTTTCTCTAGTTGCGGGGAGCAGGGGCTACTCTTCGTTGTGGTGCTCAGGCTTCCCATTGTGGTGACTTCTCTTGCTGAGGAACACAGGCCCTAGGTACATGGGCTCAGTAGTTGTGGCCCATGGGCTTAGTTTCCCCCGGTCATGTGGGATCTTCCCAGACCAGGAATCGAACCCGTGTCCTCTGTGTTGGCAGGTGGATTCTTAATCATTAGTCCACCAGGGAGGCCTGGTCTTCTCCTTTTGAAGAACATACATTTGAAGTTGATGGCACATCTGGGATACCCCAGGAAGACCAGTAGACTCAAATCTCAGGAAGCAGAAGTCCCCTACTCTTCCTGCCATGGGTCCTCCCTGGATGTGGAATAGAGGTACTTATGCACATTTCCTTTATTCTCAATTTCATTGCCTCCGCTCTCNGGGGAATATATTTTATACTTCTCAACATCCCCTGGTCTGATAGTTTTGCTATTGCTTAAGCATTTCTGTCAAAAGATAAAGCTGGATATCAAAGACATAACTGATAGTCATTTTCCATCAAGACAGTCTATGTTCTCTACCTTCCTCCCAGAGACTACGTGATAGAAACCTCAAAAGCGCTGTCATTCCATAAAACACCAGCACCATACTGCACATGCAATTCTCCATTGTAGGCCTTCTCTGAAATAAACAAGACTGAGTGGGGTCTTATCCTCAGCTTTTTTATTCCTCGCGCCTTCCTTCACAAAGGACCCAGGACAGCATATCCTATGGGACAGTGCCCAGAAAACCACTGGCATCCCACAAGGACTACTATTAACAGTAAGAAGAACATGGGCTACATTTATAATCAAAGGAAACATGACTAGATCCCTGTTCTGGTTTAATAAGATAATTGAAAATTACCTCATGCAAGGTGTTCAATGACCAATAAATATTTGGCTGGTGGCCAATGGCCTGCGGGTATTCAAGTATATGATTATGAAAGGATGTTTGGCTGTATCCCAGAAAGAACAGACACAAAGGGGCAGAGTTACATACTCCCTTTTCCATGCATATGGCATGAGAGCAAACACAGGTTAGGACAAGGCTGAGTCAGGGACAGTCTGTAACCAGTTGGTTACAGTGATGAAATACTCAGCCTGGAGTTGTTTTTCTACCATTGCTTCCCTGGTGGCTTAGAGGTTAAAGCATCTGCCTGGAATACGGGAGAACCGGGGTTCGATCCCTGGGTCGGGAAGATCCCCTGGAGAAGGAAAACGGCAACCCACTCCAGTACTCTTGCCTGGAGAATCCCATGGAGGGAGGAGCCTGGTAGGCTACAGTCCATGGGGTCGCAAAGAGCCAGACACGACTGAGCGACTTCACTTTAACCAAGAGCAGTATGATTGGAAAGAGCACAGCTCTTGTAGGGAAAGTTAAATGAATGTCTGTGAAGACTTGGAGAGAGAACTCCAGATAATCAGTCAAGTTTTAATAATTTATTTTCACAAATGAGGAGAATCTAGGACTGATATATTGGGGTAAAATTTGGGAAAGAACACTCATCTCTATGGTCTCTTGCCTGAAAGAAGTCATGTACATTTATAACACCTTAGGATTAGCAATTTTAAAAAGTATATTAAGAATTATGTTTCTACAGTGATAAATGAAGAATGATATAAGGAATAGTATTCTAGGAACTTCCACACTGGAATTTCTTATCTTTTGCCTGCTTACATATAAACCTTAGTCAAGGAAGCCATGTTAGAAAATTCATTAATTTACTAAGCCAGAACTTACTTGGTTTGGAGGTTTTATTTTGCTTTTCTTTTTCATTTAGCCACCCAGGTGAAAGATTCACTGCAGCTGAGAAGCATCTTACCAATACTACATGTGTTTCTTGGGTGTATACTGGACAAACAAAAAAAGCAGTTAAGTGTTTCTCTGTGGTTAGCTCAATTTGTTCCTCACGTTAGATGGGAGGGGAATGGCCACAGCCTCTAGGGATATCTGCTTAGGGGATATCTGGTTAGTAATCATATTCATTCCAAATAGAAGTTGAAGAGAGAAAGAAAGAGTAGAGATGATAGAAGGCAGAGAAAGACAGAGGCCCTGAGAATTTTAAGAAGCAAGTAGGAGGTAGAGGTAATTTATTAGTTTAGGGTGTTAGTCACTCGGTCGTGTCTGACTCTTTGAGACCCCGCGGACTATAACCTGCCAGGCTCCTCTGTCCATGGAATTCTCCAGGCAAGAATACTGGAGTGGGTTGCCATTGCCTTCTCCAGGGGATCTTTAAAACCCAGGGATCAAACGCAGATCTCCTGCATTGGAGGCAGATTCTTTACCACTGAGTCATCAAGGAAGTAATGTATCAGTTTGTACTTCCACAAATGTAAGACACTTAAACTAGGAATCAGCCGGTCTTCATTTTTATTATACTGAACCATATGCCATTGCTGATACTTCACTATGTTTGATATAAAATTGCTAAATCATATGACTCAACATAATACTAAAAATTGGGAGAAATTTATCCAAAGGTGCCACAGAAGAGTTGCTGTCATTTAGACCTGAAGATCAAAGGATATGTTTTGGAATAAATGATATGCCGGTTCAAAAGGAATAACTTTACACTTTTTCTCTCAGGAGCTGGCTAATTTATTACCAATGACTATACAGACCAGCAAGTAGCTAGGTCCAGGGGAAATGGAAGAAATAACTTTCCTACATGTTCTATGGTCAAGAATAAGATTCAGTGAGTCTTTGCAATGGCCTTCTAAGTTCTGCTGGGGGAGCTACAAAGGATAACACTGCCTCTAGACTGATACACAGAGCATCTAGTGGAAGAGAGAAAAGAAAACCATGAAGAGCTTCAGTGATGGGGAAATAAAAGAGTTCAATTAGCGATCACAGATCATTTATAGGTCTTGAGCCAAGTGAACAGGGAATGAAGCTTTATTTCCATTCACATTCTTAATCTTCTGGGTCTCAGTAGGGGTTGAAACAGTTCTATATAAAAGAACAGGGCAATTATTAGGCCCTTTGAACTGCACTGTGTAGGGCAATTCCAGTGGGACAGAGTGTTTACAGGCAAATTAGTAGCTTCAGTGGTTTACTGTTAAGCTAACAAGTCAGTAGAAGGGTCTGTCCCTCTAAGCACAGTCTCTGAAGGTATTCATAACTGTGATTCTGGGTTAGATAAATGGAGTAGTTGGTTAACATCAGTGTACTTGGCCCCATTCTCCCCTCACATGTGAGCATAGGGGCAAACTATCAGGACAAGCAATCTGTTAGCTTTATGCTATAGTGATGATCTTGCATTCTTAAATGTAGTTTTGAGTAACACTTTGCTACCTAAGAGATCTGACTAAATGAAGAGCCACACTTCGATTATGCTCTTCAGAATGAGAGAAGACACAAAAAAAGGGCTGGAGGAAACCAGCTGGTCCAGAATTATGCACGGCCCCTTCTTCCTGGCATTCTTCTGCCAGGTACCCAGGAGGTGCATAAGAAGCACGAACCAGCTTCGCCTAGTCACAGACACAGGTCTGCAACCTCCGTAACCAACAGATCCCTGACTCTTACGGAGCTTACTAGCAAAGGAGGAAAATCTTTTGCTCTCGATAATTTATCTTTTTTTCCCCAGTTCTTGTATTATTTTTTTTTTCTCCCTCACTTTTATACTTTCCAAACACACTCATAGTTGGTGACCACTGTGTTTAGGGAAGATGTGGGCAGGACAGAGCTCAGTATTCTCCCACTCACAGCTTCAGGATGACCATAAACAGACAAGCAATAGACTGACTCTGCTACAGTATACCTTCCAGGGACTTAATTTGGAGCGTCTATTTTCATCATGACACTGAAGACATCTACTTTATTTTATATATTTCAGTTTAAGACAGTACACTTTTGAAAGATACTCTTCATCTCTTTTATGTTACCTAGGTAAAAGTTTATTGCAATGAAGACTACTAGATCTCTATCACATTAGAATTCTTTTTGGGGGAGAAAGAGGGTCAGGATAGTGGGCTAATGGATAAAACAGTGACAGAGGTACCTACTTGGATTTAAATAAAGACATGCCTTTTTTATTCTTCTTACTTGCGGATGAATGAAGGTAACCTTTGTATGAAGGAACCTTTTCAGAGACAGCTCTCTGAAACAGTAACATCAGTGCAAGGTACCCTAATTAACGGACTGAATTAAAGGCTATTCATCCAAGAGAAGACTGTCAAACAGAGCACTGGAATGGTGGCAGCAAATGACTTTTCAATACACTAATCCAAATCACCTGTTGTTCTAGAAAAAGAAATCTGTGATGAATTTTAGTCATGCTCCTATATATGCTGTGAGATTGTTACAGATGGGATTTGCTATAGGCTCTGTCAATGTTTTCCTAGGACAAAGGAAAATGCCCATAAAAGAATGTGAATAAATCAGGCTGATCTAAAAGCTGGAGTTCGTAGAAGAGACTAGGCGTCATCTCATGGAAACTTTGTATAGTGAAGACCTGGTCTGGTCAAACCCCACTACTGTATGAAGCAGTAGTCAGCTTCATGGGTTCACTCATGTTCATCTGACTTACATTTATTTATTATTTATTAATCAGTACATAGGAGTATTAAACATTTCTGATTTATACACTTACGAATTTCTTCTGAGATGAGAGAAGGGAGGAAAACATCCTTTGTCAAAAGCATCATGGCTCTGCCCCATAGGAGTTCCAATTTCAACTCTTATTTTGTCCAGAAATGGCCTCTTCCTGCCTAAAGGCTCAAAACACCTCCCCCATGCCAGACCGGTGCCAAATGCTGACAGTGCGGAAAGGATGCAGCTGACAAAGCTTACAGGCCCAGATCATTCAGATGCTTGGGACAGAGAGCTGCAGCAACATGCAGCCATTCCCAGCCATTCCCAGCCAAGAAGAAAGCAGGCAGCCAACAGGCGCAGAGCATACCGGAGGCAAAGCCTTCTGTGAAAACCGACTGATCAAGACCAAGGGTTGCACAGACGCAAAAGCGGACATTAAGAATTCTCTGGATTTAGTAAACAGGCCCCAAGGATAGATCCAGGTATTACAACACAAACATGGGGAAAATGGGAGCAATGTGGGACAGACAGACAAAGACTGGAACAGATCAGGAAAATTCCCTTATTCACATTACTCATCTTTCAGGGAGAAGAAACTGGGTATCACAACCTGCTGAATACATTTAATGCTTGATTCTACTGAGTGAAACTAAGTATACATAATTCTCATTCCAGAGGGTACAGTCTATCATTTTCCATAAACTCCTATGTCATTTTCATAAAGTCTTCCTTATACAACCTTTTTCGTCACTGTTAAATGTGGATATCTGGACAAGGGAGCCTCTGATTAATACTCAAGAATCTGAAAGCCAAAGGTGCAAAAACACAATCACCAATTTAAAAAGGCAAGCATCTCAGTGAATATGAAAATAACCATTACGAACCACTTTATTATTAGTTAAGAATAGATGAAGAATATTTGAGGTTACTGATCTAAAATAAAACAGATCTTAGCTGTAGGACTTAAAAAGAAAGGAAAAGGAAAAAAAGCAGTACCCACTACAGAATTCTATCTTAACAAGGGTAAATTCTGCCTGGAGGTGCTGCTCAAGTCCATCAGCAAAATTCTAGTTCATTCAGTGCCCATAGACCAAGGAAGTAAAAGGATAGTGACTCAACATCAAATTATTTTTTTCCTATTTAGTCTATTGAAAAAAGCAGAATGCCTGCCCTTCATGGTATACCAACAAGAACTTCATGCCTCTGCGGAGGACTTGGTTTCAATTGCTCAGTCCAAGGAGACTATGAAAAGGCAGGTGCTACTTTGACTTGGTGGCAGGAATTCCGGGGCTTCCCTGAAGGCTCAGATGGTAAAGAATCTGCCTGCAGTGGGGGAGACCTGGATTTGATCCCTGGGTTGGGAAGATCCCTTGGAGAAAGAAATGGCAACCCACTCCTGTATTCTTGCCTGGAGAATTCCAAGGACAGAGGAGCCTGCCGGGTTACAGTCCATGGGGTCACAAAGAGTCAGACATGACTGAATGACTAATACTTTCACTTTCAGCCAGAACAGGAGGGTGTTTTCAGTTAGGAGAAAAAAACGTGCTTTTGCATTTCCTTTAGTCACCTGTTCCTACTTTCCAGGTTAGTGAAGAAACACTGAACGCCGTGATTACTGTCATTGCATAGCACTAACTTTCTGATATTTGAATATAGTTGCATGTTTTCTTCTTAAATATTGGCTGTTACTGCTTAAATTAAATTGGTTTGTGGGAGGATACAGCATTGTCAGATTTTAAGTTATAGTTCTTACTGATCAGGAGAGAAGTCAAACTGCTCTGGTTAAAAAATAATAATAATAAAGAAATGACATTAGACTGACCACATGGATGCCCACCATTACCTGTGGACACAATAACAGTTAATCCCTGAAGGTCCATCTTTTAGTTTATACTGGAGGAAGTGCAATCAAGAATAGGGAGTGGATAGAAAAGATAAAATGCACAAAGATTAAAATGGTGTCACTGTCCATTTATGACCCTATAATTTTACTGAGTCATTTAACGAAGAGATTGAACACAAACCCCACATAATTCCACACAAATGACCAACCCCACAAGTAAACTATGTGGCTTTATGCAAGCTGCATGACTGACATAGGCTATTTACCATTTTATCAGTGATGGAATAATAGAAGCAGGTGTTCCTGCTGCTCTAAGCGGAATACATTCACTAAACATTTTATAAATCTATCAGATTGTTGTATCAGTGATGTATTGTACTACTGCATTTTTCCTAGGCCTAAGTTATAAAAAAAAATATCACAAACCTCCTGCTAAGCTTCAAAGAGTGAGGTCCACATTTCTTAGGCTCCTTTTTTTTTGCCTACTTACAAAAACAAACAAATAAGCTTTCCATTGTACTTGGAGAAATGNCCCCACATCTTCCCTCCAGATCATCCCCATACACCAGCCCCAAGCATCCTGCATCCTGCATTGAACATAGACTGGCAATTCATTTCTTACATGATAGTATACATATTTCAATGCTATTCTCCCAAATCATCCCTCCCTCTCCCTCTCCCTCTCCTTCTCCCTCAGAGTCCATAAGTCCGCTCTACACATCTGTATCTTTTTTGCTGTCTTGCATGCAGGGTCCTCATTACCATCTTTCTAAATTCCATATATATGTGTTAGTATACTGTATTGGTGTTTTTCTTTCTGGCTTACTTCACTCTGTATAATTGGTTCCAGTTTCATCCATCTTATTAGAACTGATTCAAATGTATTCTTTTTAATGGCTGAGTAATACTCCATTAAGCCTCAGCCAGTGCCAAGTCTCCGCATACACTCTAAACATGCTCTCCTACAGGGGCCCAGACACCCTATTCTCCAGCCCTCCTCCACACTGTGACAGCTGGGGACTCTCTCCTTCATATTATTTGCTGGAACCTGATTGGCCCACAGACTAGCACACGGGAACGACGACTTAGCCCCTGTCACAGAAGGGTGCTTCTCTGCAGTGATGGACTCCCGGGGCTCTGGGCCAGAGCTGATGGCCTCTGCAGTCAGCACATGGGCCCACAGAAGACACATGCTATTCCCTGAGAGAATACACAAGTGAGTAAATACAAGAATAACAGGAAGTGGTAGAGTTGCAGAACACTGGCTGTGCCTCCTGAGGGTGGTGAGTTGGTGGAAACCAGGGAAGAGTCCATATTGGTGGTTCTTCAGTTTTCCTACTCCTGGACCTGAAAGTCAGGGAAGGGCTGTGACCAGGGAAGGATGGGGAGGCTTCCTCGGCACCACAGGGAGACTGGTGGCAACTCTGTAGCCCTGCTAGCTGAGTCCAGAGCTGGCTCAGGGGAAAGTGGGGGTCTCAGGGTGTTTTTCATCCCATCTAACTCATCTGATTTAGAGAAGCACCTCCAGAAACTACTAGCGATTTTACCAATCTGAAGAGTACTTCCTTCAACCCAAGCTCTGGTGGTCACATTACCATATAACTTAAAGTCTCAGTTTGATACTGAGGAGAAAAATACCAATTTATTGATGACAGTTTGGAATTTTTCAAATAAAGATAAAAATAAGAAACAGTGAAGGGCTTGAGGCATAAAGACACCACTAAATTGAGTATGTATTGGTTTTGAAAGGAACTTCAAAATTCAGAGAAGCAGAAATAAACTCAGTTATCATGAGATGCTTGTTAGGCACTCCAAAGGACTTTTTGACTAGAACGTGTCCTGGGTAATGGATTCCATGACTCAGTGGACATCAGACCAGCCACGGCTTTTCCAGAAGGATATGTTTGTAGGGATACACCTTGATCTTTGGTGGACTCTTCTGGGCCACAAAAAGACAAGTTGGAGAGAAAAGAAAGGTAACCTAAGGAAGCAAAGCACACAGTTTTTAACCTGGGATACAGTTGAATCTCATACTGCTGCCATCCTTGGGGCTCTATGCTACACAGCTAGGGTGTGTGTTCCCACCACAGATTTGCAGCAATGCTGGCCTTTGGACACAGGGTCGGGCAAGCTGTATACTTTTCAAAATTCCATGTGGTGGTATCAGCTGGCACAGCTGAAAGGTGTTGTCCTCGTTGTTGTTTTAGTATTGTTACTATAAAGAAACATGTAACAGTAACAGACGAAATGGATATATTTTAAAGGAACTAATTCTGATTGAGTGTTGCTTCATATATATTTCATTTAAAGCCTTCAAAATACCACCCTCCTCTCACCACAAGCTCTACGGTTATCTTCTGTTTACAGTGAGAACTGAAACATCTCACAAGCCTGCAGCAGAGCCTGGACCCGAGCAGAATCTGACCCCGGAGTCCATACTGATGGTCGCATGACACAACCAATTAAACATTTCCTAATACACTCTCAGAAGATTCAAGGAAAGGACTCAGGATGTCCCTGGTGATACAGCAAATATGAATCCACCTGCCAAGGCAGGAAACACAGGTCCAGGACAGGATCTCTGGTCTGGGAAGATTCCACGTGCCTCAGAACAACTAAGCCTGAGAACCACGACTATTGAGCCCTTACGTTCTAGAGCCCTTGAGCCCCACATACAGAAGCCACTGCAGTGAGAAGCCTCTACGAAGAGCAGTCCTAGCTCTCTGCAACTAGAGAAAGTCTGCACGCAGCAACAGAAGACCCAGCGCAATCACAAACAAGTAAATAAAAAATAAAGTTCCCAGGGCTTCCCTGGTGGCTCGGCGGTAATCTGTCTGCCATTGCAGGAGACACCGGTTCGATTCCTGATCCAGGAAGATCCCACATGCTGCCGGGCAACTAAGCCCACGTGCCGCAACTGTTGAGCCTGTGCTCCAGAGTCCAGGAGCTGCAGTTTTTGAGCCCACATGCTCAACTACTGCAGCTCAAGCGCCCTATAGCCCGTGTTCTTCAACGAGAGTAGCCCCATGATGAGAGGCCCACGCACCAAAACCAGTGAGTAGCCCCTGCTTGCTGCACCTAGAGAAAAACTGGCTCAGCGACAAAGACCTAGCACAGCCAAAAATAAAATATATAAATAAAATTATAAAACAGTTTGAAAAAGACTATGTATCAAATAAATTATAAAATTGTTATTAAAAAAAAAAGAAAAGGACCCACCAAATTATAATTTCCTCTATTTAACACTTCCCTAATGAAACTGAAGGTCCAGCTTCCTGAGAATAAGGTAGCTGTGTGCAGTGCTTCCTGGAAGTGCTGCGTCGGGTTCCTGAAACCTGTGCTAGCAACATGAAGGGGCCAGGACAAGAAACACCTCTCACCCTGCTCTCTGCCGGGCCTCTGTATATCAATGCCTGAAGGTAAAAATCCGATTTTCAGACTTGCCAATTTTCTGCAATTAAATCAACAAATCTCTAAAGGCATATTGCAGGGCTGTTTCTCATAAAGCTCTGAAAGGCTAAATCATTTCTAAAAGATAATTCTCTAACATCTTGAAAGCAGCCTCAGTATGCTAACTCACTAACAAACTACAAAAGACCCGTTATAACTTTGCATTCTGCACCATCTAATGTGTATGAAATCTAATGAGGCTACTTCTTTCCACTTATGAATCCCTTTACAAGTGAAAAGAAAAGCATCCTAAGAGGAAGTATGAAAAATATATAAGTTGGATCCCAATCCAGGTCAAATTTGATGAAACTGAAATCTTAGATAGAAATAAATAAAATGCCTATTATGACCATTTTTTTTTCTATTTGCAAACATACACAGCCACACACACACACAGACAAACACAGACACCATTTATCCCCTCTAATTAAAAAAGTGTTTTCTAATGCCACTGAATGCAAATTGTCTAAAACAGGTAAGAGATCTTCAGAGTTAAACTTTCCTCTAGTCGAACTAAGAATGTCTATGGCTATGTTGTTTATCTAAATTCTGGTCTACATTCTTTCCAGAGCTGTTTAGATTTTTGTTAATTAGGTCCATTAACTTATGTGGCAAAACAGTTTCACAGTAAGACCATAGCCTTCTCTTAATGCTGTGAGATACAGATTTAAAATAAACCCATATAGGGCCAGAAAATGTTTTTACTCTTTTTCTTTATAGCCCCGACAAGTTTGAACTTGCCTTGAATTTTCCATGGGGATAAGGTGTGAGTAAGATTTCCACACTTGCAGGTGCACATTTGTTATTATGTCCCTCAAGACATTTTCTTTTCTTGGAATTCAAATATTATTTCTAGAGTTTCTGAGAGCTTAGGTTTGAGTATTTGTCTAATTCTTCCTAATGATAAGTATGTATGATAAATTTTAAAAGATACTTAGTCTAAAATGGACTTTAAGAGCTATCTTTAAAAATATTTTAAAACTCTTATAAAATGCTAAAAGGTGACGAATATAAATAACAAATTCAATGATCAGAAACAGTAAATATATTTTTTTGCTTATAAGCCTCAAAAAAATGTCTTAAGTAACGAAAATTCTCATTGGGTTAAAAATGTAATAGCAGCTAGCATGCATAGAGTGTATCTACGATTATTCTAAGTGCTTTCTGCTAAGTATTAGCTAGGCTTCCATTTTTCAGCTAAGGAAACTGAGGCACAAAGAACTGGAGCAACTGCATAAGATCATGCAGCTAACAGTTGAACTTGCTACTGAATAAAGAGAATCTAAGTCTAGAAGACAGGCCTTTAACTACACAATGGCACAAGGCGATGGCACCCCACTCCAGTACTCTTGCCTGGAAAATCCCATGGATGGAGGAGCCTAGAAGGCTGCAGTCCATGGGGTTGCTGTCTTTGAACATAGATTTAAATACTAAAAAATCCACTGGATCTTAGGCTAGTGAGTTAAAAAAAAATTTTATAATCAAAATAACTATTTATAAAGGGAAGGAAATGGCTTATTTCAGTGAGATAAAGGGCAAGGGGCAGCAGGGGGACGCCTAAGCTTCAACTCTAACAAATCGGGAGTTCGGGAGATTGTTTCAGGAAGGACTTAGCGCATTTCTTGTGTGTCTTCATAATGTCTTCTTCCCTGTGGCTTGTGGCGATTTTCCATCTCCAGGTGCAGAGACAAGCACAGAGCCCCTGCACTCTTAACAAAGAGAGTAAGTGCTGAGCAAGTCTGTTTGAAACATATGTCTTTTTGAAAGTTTAATGGAGGCCTTTTCCCCATTCTCCTTGTTGCTCTTTAGGAAACAGCCTGCATACTTTCAGGGACGTCGGCCTTACCTTGTTCCCCTAGAAGAGGCAAGCGCTCCATGTTCCTAAGGAAAAAACGATCACTTTGATCATGCTGCCTGTATGTCAGACTCGCTTCGTGAACAATACACTTATTTTAAAAGTTTGTTCTCACTAAAGAAAACCAAGTGTATGACAGACTTTGGAGGAAAGGCACTTGTACATCTTTTACACCAATGTTCCTGAAACGTGTCAGAGGCGACCCAACAGTATTATCTTGAAATATATGGTCATCCTCAACCAATAAAACACCTCGAAGCAAGTTCTTTAGGTCCATAACCAACCTCAATAATAATCTATTTTCAGGTACAAGTAAAGACAGCTTCAACTCAATGTTCTAATAAACAAATGGATTAATAACTGGGAGCTAATTGTCACAGTGGGACAGTGTGAAAGGTTTGTCATCATGGCCTTTATTGTCACAATTAACTTTCATATTGCAGCAAAATATAACCTTGGGAGCCAAATAGAATTTAAAAAATCACTTTGTACTCATATGTAGAATTTATGTGTTTTAAATAAATTTTGGTATTTTAAACTTTCTCAGTCTCTTCAAAACAACCAGTCAAACCTCCTTGCTATTAATATCTTGGGTGAAGCCATTAAAATACCAGTTTCAAAGAATAGACGGGCCCTATTCATGGGCAAAGTACTTTCAATATTTTATAGATTTATACTTTAAAATTCATATCACAAATCTTTAAAAATCTGTATTTGTTTAAAACCAGAATACATTGAGAGACAAACAAAAATAACATTAAAATAGAAGTAGATTAGCAAAATAAACATTCCTGTTAAGAGGAAGCTCTTATAAAAGCATGCTGCTGCTGCTGCTAAGTCACTTCAGTCATGTCTGACTCTGTGCGACCCCATAGATGGCAGCCCACCAGGCTCCCCCGTCCCTGGGATTCTCCAGGCAAGAACACTGGAGTGGGTTGCCATTTCCTTCTCCAGTGCATGAAAGTGAAAAGTGAAAGTGAAGTCGCTCAGTTGTGTCTGACCCTCAGCGACCCCATGGACTGCAGCCTTCCAGGCTCCTCCATCCATGGGATTTTTCCAGGCAGGAGTACTGGAGTGGGGTGCCATAGCCTTCCTGATAAAAGCATGCTAATAAACCCAAATGACACTCAGAGCACATTACTAACAGCAAGTTAAAATAGTGCTGAGATTTGGGGAAGTAATTAGCGCCCAAAATGTACCATGAGGGGCTACCTGGGTGACTTTTCTTTTTCTTTCAAAGGAAAATAACAAAGGTTCAGTCTTGGATAATTAAATATACAGAGAATTCAACATTCATTTACTTGACATAAACAAAGTTTCAGTAATTATCTTTCCAGTAGCTGGGGGGAATTGGGCAGTGTGGTTTTGACTGGGGCTCTTTGCCTCATGTAACTTTCTTTACAATTATTGCTATTTGGATATTAGACTCTTTCTGAGCAGTGTGAGCTGCCATCCTCAAAACAACTGGATAAGCAGGTAGGAGAAAACTTCTGAGACACAGCTGTCACATCGCTTGATTTTTCTTCATCATCTCTCCCTGAGAGGGAATAATGAAAAGAACATTTCCCTAACAAAATTTCTGGCAGGGGCATACTGAAAAGATAATTGGCGGCTTCATATAAATCAGTTTGGTTGAACTTAGTAAAATGAAGCCAAATAAAAATTACCCCCCAAATGGATTAAATTCAGTTAAATCACCGGAGGACTCTTGTGTCTATTTTTGATGTGTACAGAACTGAACACTCTTAGAGCCGATATCAAAGGCATCTGATCAAGAGGCTGTTCTGCCACATACAATCTAGGGCTCTGAGTGTGATGAATGAGAACACACATTTTGGACAGTGGCAGAGCTGAGTCTGTTTTCTGGCTGGATCACTTGGTACTTTGAGTGAATCTATCTCTAAACATCAGTTTTCTCATTCCCAAAATGTAGATGATAATACACGTCTCCTACATTTCTTGGGAGAACCAACTGAAATAAGATAAGGAAACAGTATAGAACTTGAAACACATAATCCAACGGCAACTGCTTGCAACAATAACAATCATTATTATTAACCTCATACAAGAAACCAATTAGAATAAAACCCTGATATGATGGAGCTGTCTGGAAGCAGACTGTTGTAGCATAAAGAACTTGGGATTTAGATTCAGAAAATTAAAGACAGAACCCCAGCTCTGCTGCTAGGTAACTGAGGGATTTGGGACAATTACATTATTACATTTCAAATAATGTCATTTTGAAAGTGCCCAGTATTTAGAGCTTTCCCAATAGCTCAGTGGTTAAAGAATCCACCTGCAATACAGGAGACATGGGAGGCATGGGCTCGATCCCTAGGTTGGGAAGATCCCCTGGAGAAGGAAATAGCAACCCATTCCAAGAATTCTTGCCTGAAAAATGTCACAGACAGAGGAGTGTGGTGGGCTACACTCCAAAGAGTCACAAAGAGTCAGACGTGACTGAGCAACTAAGCATAGTAACAAATATTAGCAGAAGTTCAACCTTTCTGTAGAGCTCCAATTATAAGATTCTCTTTTAGGAGATATGACACAGACAAACAAACTAGGTCAGCAGCAAGTTCTAGATCTGTAACCAGCATGAATTTGGCAAAAATTGGTCTCTTAGATGTCAGTGTTACAACTGATTTTTAAAAGGCAAGAAATCACTTTCCTCTTAAGGCAAGCTCATCATTCCCTATAAATTTGATATGCTCCCCTTACAGTGTGAAAAGTTGTAACATCACCATTTGATATTTGTGTCTACATCATTTGACATAAGCAAAGTCTTAAGCCTATAAATAAGGTTACCATGGAATAACTGATAGTTGGACATGTTTAAATGTTTTTAAATTCCCATAAATAAAGCATCTGTGTACACTGTCAAACTAGGGGCAGGCTTTATAGACAGATGTCTTACATGCATACACTCAACTTATAGTGAATATGAAGAAACAAGTTCAGCTGAAATTCTTTCAATTGAGTTTTAAGTGTCATGCTGCTGCTGCTGCTGCTGCTGCTAAGTCACTTCAGTCGTGTCTGACTCTGTGCGACTGAATAGATAGCAGCCCACCAGGCTCCTCCATCCAAGGCTTTATAGACAGATGTCTTACATGCATACACTCAACTTATAGTGAATATGAAGAAACAAGTTCAGCTGAAATTCTTTCAATTGAGTTTTAAGTGTCATGCTGCTGCTGCTGCTGCTGCTGCTAAGTCACTTCAGTCGTGTCTGACTCTGTGCGACTGAATAGATAGCAGCCCACCAGGCTCCTCCATCCATGGGATTTTCCAGGTAAGAGTACTGGAGTGGAGTGCCATTGCCTTCTCCGTTTAAATGTCATAAGAAATCCAAAAAAGTTAGAATATGCACATAATTCCCTTTTCAAGAAATTTGGTATTTAGGAGATTATGCATGATTCATGAATGTGGTATCACAAAGAACAAAAGAAGAAATAGGTTGACTTCAAGTATGATAACTTAAATGGTTTTCTCTTCTGATGAAAGAGACTTAAAATATTAGCAGAGGGGGTATAAATTAAACCTGAAGCAAATAATAGTTCTATCATGAAAACTTAATTGAACCTAGGAGCTAAAAGAGAATTTTTTCATATATAAGGTTGCTGCTGCTACTGCTGCTGCTAAGTTGCTTCAGTCGTGTCCGACTCTATGTGACCCCATAAACAGCAGCCCACCAGGCTCCCCCGTCCCTGGGATTCTCCAGACAAGAACACTGGAGTGGGTTGCCATTTCCTTCTCCAGTGCATGAAAGTGAAAAGTGAAAGTGAAGTTGCTCAGTCGTGTCCGACTCTCAGCGACCCCATGGACTGCAGCCTACCAGGCTCCTCCATCCATGGGATTTTCCAGGCAAGAGTACTGGAGTGGGGTGCCATTGCCTTCTCCATATACAAGGTTAGAGTAAACTAATTAAGATATTTTCCTTGAACCAAAACCTCACACGTGTAATTCTTAGCCCTATTCAGAGTCAAAAGAAACAGAGTAGACTTTCACCATTAAATCAAATGAAACTACGTCAAAAGCACAAGGAAGGGAGAATTCAGGATGGAACCTGAGCTATCTTCTTCTTGACTCAGCTATGGTTGTAATATTTATGATCTAAAGGAGCCAAGATTCAGCCTTCATTATAGATGCTGCCACAGAGCCTGCTAATTTAGGTAAAATGTAATTTGCAAGCTAGTTGCCTCAATAAAGTTCATAGACTCTTCACTATCCCTTTCTGACTCTTCATTCTTACAACACCCAAGTGAAACAAAGCCATGTCAAAGGTTAATCAGATGCTTCCTGAGGACTTGCAAGGGTAAAGTCATTCAAGAGAGACAAAGAGACTCATACAGAAGAAGAAGGCACCTAGTCTATGAAGGTGACACTGGGTCTTCAAGTCCTTTGCTTATAATTTATCTGGGGAGACAGGATGAAAACACAGAATAATTAGTGCTATGAAAAGTGCCTGATACCTAAATGGTCTTTAATTAATGCTCACTAATGAATAAAAAAAGAATGACTGAGTGAATGAATATATAAAAGTGCTGCTGCTGCTGCTGCTGCTGCTGCTGCTGCTGCGTCGCTTCAGTCGTGTCCGACTCTGTGCAACCCCATAGATGGCAGCCCACAATAAATGATAAATTTCAGGAGACTAGACCATCCCAGGGGACTGGAGAGAACAAGGAAGACATTACTGAAAAGGTGGAATTTGGTTAAGATTTTAAGGACAGGTTTTGGACATGTATATGTGAATATATATATCTGTATATATTCACATTTATATTTACTGTATTAACTGGTTTTGGGGCTTCCCTGGTGGCTCAGATGGTAAAGAATCTGCCTGCAATGTGGCAGACCTGGGTTCGATCCCTGGGTTGGGGAGATCCCTGGAGAAGGGAACGGCTACCCACTCCAGTACTCTGGCCTGCAGAATTCTATGGACAGAGGAGTCTAGCAGGCTATAGTCCATGGAGTGGTAAAGAGTCAGACACCACTGAGAGACTTTCACTTCATATTAATTGGCTTTTATCAGGTAATAATAAACTTATACTGAGTGGTAATGTATACAAGGAATTCATTTACCGAGATAAAGAAAAATAAAACAACAAAACTTTAATTGTAAAATCATATTATTCTTAGATAGCTAATGGTTGATTCTAGATAAATGCCCTCAAAATGAAGATGAGAATTATGCTTCTGATATTTTCACCTACTGCCAAATATGAATGATAATATGTATTTTCCATTGTCACTAAGGTACCGACATAACTAATATTAAAGTATCTACTGATTACAAAATGCAAAACAGTGATAACAACTCTTGATATGACCCTTCACAAATTCACTAAACTCTAAAGAACTTTCTTTGGTAGAAAAACCAACACGACTTCAATTACCTTCCAAGAGATCTCTGCTATTTGCAATTCTCTTATTGCACTGCTGCTACAGTTGGACATGTTTGCCATGACCAGTGTACTAAGCACTGTGAAAGTCTAGTTTCTTAACATTTTCAAGCCTGTAGAATCTGCTAATAATTTTTTGCTATCAACTAGTTTGATGGTTCCTACACTGAGGAATGAAAGCGGATCTCTTCCTCCATCCCCATCACCATCTACTTGCATGCATATTTTAAGGACCAGTGGGACCTCTGAATATATTTTAAGTGTCTGGGTAATGATAAAGAAGAATTTGCAAGGCAAATGCATTTATCAGCCTGATCTCTTGACCTAAGGTTTTGAAGATGTTTGCTGAGAACTTTGGGCATAAACACTGGTCTTTGGATCTCTACTGTCTTCAAAATTCTAGTTGTGTTATTTTCTTTGGCTTGGGAAAAGCAGCAACTTAAAAGATTCATAAGATAAATATGAAAAAATAGCATAAATGAAGATATGCTGGCATGAAAATAATTCATTCAACAACAGGATTAGTAAAAATGAGCAAAAAAATTCTAACCATTAATAACCAGAAAAGTAGCAAAAGCTTAAGATTTCGTCCTCTCCTAGTCAAAAAATAGGAATCTTAATCAAAAGTTTGGAATTATAGAGGAAGATCTTTCCTCTGATTTGTTACATTAATCTTCTCCAAAATTGTACTTTAATTCTGGATAGTGCAAAGAGTGACATTAAGTAACTGTGTTCTAGAGGAAAAGAAATATATACTGTGCCCCTCTAGTAAAACTGTTTTTAAATTCTAATAGAATTTCAAGGTTATTATCTATTTCAGATCAACAGTGGGGGTCAGAGTTCACAGCAGCCAGAATTTACAAACCTCCAATGGGTTTTGATTGACAGCAATCAGCATCTCTTCAGCATCACTGAGGGAACAAAGTACAGGTCAAGACAGCGGGCGATTTCATCTGTCATTTTTAATTATCTAAATGATATTCACAGACAAAACCTTTCCCATCCATCAGGGCATCACATTACCATAGACAATGTTTGTTTAAAGAAGAGGCCATAAAATCAAACAATTATGAATGCAGACAAGCCTTGCTATTGACTGCATAAATAATCAAGCAAGAGTTTCAAAACTCTCTGCTAATGAATTGGTAGATTGCTGGCAGGAAGTGGCAAGTAATAATATAGCCAACAGTCTAATGTTCTTATTGACTTTTACTGAAGCCTGACTACAGTCTCAAAGATTCAAAAATGACGTCAAGTAAGGTTTCCATAGGAGCAGTATTGATAGCAGTACACAGTTAAAATACAAGTAGTTAACTTTTGACCTTAAGGTAGGACCAGAGATCCCCCGAGAGTGCTGCAATGCTTCCAGTGTAATATATCATGAACTGGGCCAACAACTGCAAACTGCAGGGATCCTGACAGCATTAACACACACGCAAGGGGCCCTTCTTTTGCCACATGTAACACAGAAATCTTTAATAATTCAGCAGCAACCCTGAAAATTAACAATATTTCAGTGTGTTACATGAGTAAAGTTTTCTACACCCCCCCCCTCACCTTTTTCTTTGGCAGCTGTGAAGGAAGAGTATATACCTACAAACCATGTAATTGGTAGCAGCTAGCTGAAGTGGAAAGACCTGGAAGCACTGAGGCTCCAAGATGGCATAAACAGTCCAACAGAACTTGAAACATGTAATGCATAGTTGCGGACAATGTCTGTCCTCTGGCTAATGTATACCCTCCATAGCAATGCAAACTAGTGGTATCTGTCTTTGTAGCCACCTCCTTATTCCTTTATTTGACTGTCTTCATAAGGAGTCTCTCCTCCTTGCTTTTTTTTTAAAAAAAAACTATCAATAGATAGGGTGACCCCAGCTTAAGAGATACCATTCTGATGTCTTACGGAAAATGACCAATGAATAACACGCACCTGAAGTAAAACATCTTGATACAGAAACACCTTATTAACAAGCTGCTAACTGACAGACATTACCCATTACTTTCCCACTCATCACTATCTCAATATACAAAATGCTGCTATACTGTTAAGTACAAAATCACTTTTAAAATAAACATATTTACCTTGAAAAATATATTCCAGAGAAAGGAAAATTTCTTGATATCACAAAGAAGGATTTAAGGGGATGAATTTACATCTGAGAGTTCACCCCAGCAAACATGATTTCCTGCTTATTAGCAAGTCACAGTCCACAGTCATGGCCACGAGACTGATAGGCTTGTTCTCTGCCGTTAACCTCCAGGTGTAAAGTACACATTTCATGAATTGAGAAGACACGGAATAGGAAAGGAAGAGGAAACATGGAGTGGAGGAAGGCAAGATTCAATGGACAGAGTGAGGGGTTAAACAGGATAACATGAATGGTAAAAGGTAAAATCTATCTTTGTTTTAATAGAGATTATGGAAACTGCACACTATAACACAATTTCATCAATCAGCTTCTAGGGGTTTTCCAGGCTTCCAGACCTTTTGGAAATATGGAAATAGTCATCAAAGAACACAAAAGAGTGTTCTACTATTAAAAAAAAAAAAAAGATACTGATACATGTCTTGGGCTGATAAATTCCTAGTTCAATTCCGAGCTTTACTACTTCTTAAGCTATTATTGCATTGCTTATTATATTAAAATTTGTGTTAAAAAAATAAAAAGCATAGTCACCAGCATCAGAGAGACCTACCACAGGCCCTATCTTCTTCATCAAGTGACTTGATCCTCTTTTTTTTTTTCTTATCTATAAAATAGGAATGCTAACAGCTATTTCACTGGGAGGTTGTGAACATTAAATACTCAGTTATACAACACCTAACAAATGCTCCAGAGAAGGCGATGGAACCCCACTCCAGTACTCTTGCCTGGAAAGTCCCATGGACGGAGGAGCCTGGTCGGCTGTAGTCCATGGGGTCGCGAAGAGTCAGACATGACTGAGCGACTTCACTTTCACTTTTCACTTTTCATGCACCAGAGAAGGAAATGGTAACCAACTCCAGTGTTCTTGTCTGGAGAATCCCAGGGACAGGGGAGCCTGGTGGGCTGCCGTCTATGGAGCTGCACAGAGTTGGACACAACTGAAGTGACTTAGCAGCAGCAACAAATGCTCAGTAAATAGTAATTCCTTCCTTTCTCATTTAGTTTATATTTGCTTAATATGTGCATGTTACAATCCATAGATAATTCTCAGAGCAGGAAAAATGAGCTGCTTTTTATTTCTGTATACTACTACTACTAAGTCGCTTCAGTCGTGTCCGGCTCTGTGCGACCCCATAGACAGCAGCCCACCAGGCTCCTCTGTCCATGAAATTCTCTAGGCAAGAATACTGGAGTAGGTTGCCATTTCCTTCTGTATAGACTATGGCAAAGGCATCATCACCTATGTATCCTTGAACTATTAAGATAATCTATTAGTCAAACTTACTTTCTCAAAAAATATACAGTCTCATAAGAATTGTAGTAATTTAACTTGTTTTCTTGGGAATTCTCTGGTAGTCCAGTGGTTAGGACTTCCAAGCACTGATTGGGGGACTAAGCTCCTAAAAACCATGTGGCCAAAAAAATAAATAAAATTTTTTAAAAATTAATTAACTACTTTTTTTCAATTGAAAATGTGTTTTTTGTTTGTTTGCTCTTTATTTTTATTTATTTTTTTACAATACTGTATTGGTTTTGCCGTACATTGACATGAATCCACCATGGGTGTACATGAGTTCCCAATCCTGAACCCCCCTCCTACCACCCTCCCTATATCATCTCTCTGGGTCATCCCAGTGCACCAGCCCCAAGCATCCT
>SJYX01018459.1:263013-273350 GCA_006410675.1 Oreotragus oreotragus
TTCTGGTTTCCTCGGTGTGTATGCCCAGCAGTGGGATCGCTGGGTCATAAGGCAGTTCTATTTGCAATTTCTTAAGGAATCTCCACACTGTTCTCCATAGTGGCTGTACTAGTTTGCATTCCCACCAACAGTTTAAGAGGGTTCCCTTTTCTCCACACCCTCTCCAGCATTTATTGCTTGTAGACTTTTGGATCGCAGCCATTCTGACTGGTGTGAAATGGTACCTCATTGTGATTTGCATTTCTCTGATAATGAGTGATGTTGAGCATTTTTTCATGTGTTTGTTAGCCACCCATATGTCTTCTTTAGAGAAATGTCTATTTAGTTCTTTGGCCCATTTTTTGATTGGGTCATTTATTTTTCTGGAATTGAGCTGCATAAATTACTCATATATTTTTGAGATTAGTTGTTAATCCTAATCTGAAAATAAAGCTCGAGAAATGTTGCAGATGCTGATTTATTAGGAACTATTTTTATTCAATAAAAGGATCATCTTCATCAATACAACTATTCTCTTATTCATTTGAAATTCAATTAGTCACTTTTAAATTGTGGTATGTTTGGGATAAAGTATATCTGGAAGTTTGATCCAAGACCTTCTGCTCCCATCAATACACCAGGGGTGAATGTTTCTCTGAAGTTCCGGAAGAGCCAAGAAAAATAACATGGCATGCCATAGGATTAACTGCAAGGTTATTACCATTGGCCTCACTTTGTGCATTTTTTAAAATATATGACCATAAAAATGTCAATGCAGTGTCTTCTCAGCCCTGGAAAGAAAAGATCACCTCTCTTTTTCTGTCTCTTTCTCTCTCTACTTCTCACTCTCTTCTCTCACAATCAAAAATTAGAAGAGCTTTTGAGATAGAATGAACCTGAATGAAAATTAAAGTTAATAATGTTGGTAGTTGATTAAGTCATGGACCAAAGATCATGGACTTCTGCTTTCTCTCTTTTTAAATACCTACTCTTCTCTCTTAATATTTGATCATTTGCTTTGGTATGCTGATGTTTCAGATATCCGTGCCTTGGTACCCCGCTTATTGTTACCTTTAGGAACATTAAGTAGTTCAAATGAATACATAATGTAAATGGTAGGGACTTCTGAAGAACAAAACCTGTAAATGTTCCAATGTACACATTTGTGAAAGAAAGTGCAGGATATTCAGTGTGTCTTTTTAGATCACTTTAAGAGAAAGAGCTATATTTTGTAAATTAAATGCAAAAGATGGGAGGCATACAATTATTTTTAAGAGAGTTCAGGAATGACATGCAATGACAAAATAAGAAAAACAAACAAAAGGGTGTCACCCTTCTATTCCAAGTGTAAGTATAGATTCTAGATCCTAAAAATGCAATGGAACATACACACACAGATGCATACTTTTCTCCACATTTTAAAGACAAGAACGTAACAGCACAAAATTCCAGGTATATTCCAGGCAAAGATTAAAGCGAAGGAAAATGCATTTAGAAGGGGGCATCCATCGTCTACATACTTGGTGCAGAACACCCTACAAATTGGCTATTAGACCTGCCCTCATCTCTCTACAGATGCAGCCACAGCTGGACCAGATCTATAATGTAATAGGGGGATGAGGTGTCTTTGGATAAGGGCCAGCATCTTAATTCCTGTTGAAAGAAATATTGCTGATAGAAATATTGACTGCTAAATTATTCTGAAGCAAGAGCGCATTCTTCTTTTCTCTATCACTCTAACTTCTGATATAGTAAGCCATAGTCTCCTACATTTTTTTTCTCCGATGGCTATCTGCAGGGAGGCTGCACTCTTTTCTACTGTATCATTGCTAGGAATCTTCTTTGCATCTTTGTCCACATGGCAAAAGACAAGGAGAACTAGTTGCCAAAAATCCTGAAAGGAAGCTTGTATGTTTCTGCCATAAAATACAACCACGCCTAATTAAAAATAGTCAAAGTATAATAATTGTTTGTCTTTATTACTGAGCAACTGTATTCTGAATGGATGGATCCCTTTCCACCTATCTTGGGTCAGTTTTACCCATCTCTAATTTACTCTATCCAGACTCTGAAAATCCAGCTTTATTTCTCTTTTTTAACATGAGGCAGTCTAGATGACATGTGAAGAATAAAATTCTTCCCATGCAACAACATTCGGCTGACAGATGACCATATGACACCCTTCAAACAGTACAATATGTCACTATCAGAACACGACTGCTGGGAAGTGTATATTCAAGGTAATATTTAATGTTCAAGTCAAAACATAATGGAATTATACCAGCACTTAGTATGAACACACATAAAGAGAGGAAACAACATGGCTCACTTAAAAATTATGTGTTTGGGTTACAAAAAGGAGAAAAATTGTTATATTTTATAAACAGGAGCCAGCGAATCATGTCTTAGCTCTAAAATGAAATGCAAAACAAATATAAAGCTTGTTTTTTTTTTTCCCTAGGATGAAGAAAAATGATAAAGTTAACCTCTTTGCTTCCTCTTAATGTCACACTAAAATTTATTCCATAAAATTAAGATTGTGGCAGACCCTGCTAACATCACTGCAGCCCTACTCGATTCAAGGGCTGCAGCGGTGCCATTCCGTAAACGACAAGATGAAGGGAGAACAGACCTGAGGTGTTCAGTTCTTTCACTTTTGAGGGTGAACTTAGAATTGAATATGAATTGCCTTTTCTAATAATGCACAGATTTTGAGGGTGACGAGGAAGGCCAGGGAATTATCCCTGTTGCATTCTCAAGGCAGGTTCCACCTGTCCTGTGGTCAAGCTGGTTTCAAAGAAGGGGGTGGGAGGGGAGTTCAGGATGAGGTGGGGGACACATGTATGCCTGTGGCCAATTCATGTTGATGTATTAAACTTAATTAATTAATTTTTAAAAGTTTTTTTTTTAAAAGGTGAGATCTCCTCTTAAGTACTACACAGAGCACAGTCTTCCTAACACGTTCTCTGGGTTCAAACTTGAGCTCTATCATTTGCTATTTCTATGTTAGAAAGGGTTATTTAACTTTTCTAAACTTTAGTTTCCCAGTCTGTAATGTGCAATAAGATGATTTTTTTTTTTTCTGAAACACCTCCCAACTCTATCTCTACTGTAATCTCACCATCACCTCCCAGTTCAGGTTTACACCTTTGCCTGAGACTGTCCTGACTGCTGTTGGTTGTTCCCCCTGCCTGCATGCTCTTTTTCCTCTCCTATTTACTCCCAGGGAGATCCCAACTAAGCCTTCAGGTTTAATTTTTTTTATGGCTCTCCACTGTCTTCAGGGTAAAGTCAACCTCCAAGTACTGGCATTGATTTCAACCTGACCTTCGATCTAGACTTCCCTCCTGACCCTCTTTTACCTGCCATGCTGAAATCACTACCTGAATGCCCCTCTCCCTTTGCATATGCTCCTTGAAGGAGGGAGATGTCTTACTCAACTTCCCCAGGACCCAGCTCTCAAGTAGCACAAACAAGCATCCAATAGGTGTTTTTTTGGGAAAAAAAAAAAAATACATGCATGCCAATGTTTACTGCAGCCCTGTTTACAACAGCCAAGACATGGAAACAACTTAAGTGTCCATCAACAGAGGAATGGAAAAAGAAGATGTGGTACCTATATAGAATGGAATATTACTCAGTCATGAAAAGAACAAAACCATGCCATTTGCAGCAATATGGATGGACCCAGAGATTATCAGACTAAGTCCGAGAAAGACATGTATCATATGACATTGCTTATATGTGGAATCTAAAAAAGAAAAAAGGGTACAAATGAACTTATCTACAAAACAGAAATAAAATTAGAGATATAGAAAACAAACTACCCCTGCTTACCAGAGGGAGGGGGGAAATAGAAGCTTGGGATTGAGATATACACACTGCTATATATAAAATACCTAACTAATAAGGGCTTACTGTGTAGGACAGGAAAGTCTACTCAATACTCTGTAATGGCCTATATGGGAAAAGGATCTAAAAAAGAGTATGTATGTGTATATAAATGGTGTATGTTTATGTATATGTGTATATTGGTTCAGTTGCTCAGTCGTGTCTGACTTTTTTGTGGGCCCCACAGACTGTAGTCCCCCAGGCTCCTCTGTCCATGGACTTTTCCAGGCAAGAATACTGGAGCAGGTTGCGATTTTTTATTCCAGGGAATCTTCCCGACGCATTGATCAAACCCTCGTCTCTTGGTCTCCTACATTGGCAGGCACCACCTGTGAAGCCCATGTATATGTATAACTAATTCACTTTGCTGCACACCTGAAACTAATATAACACTGTAAATCAACTACATTCCAATTAAAATAAAATAAAAATAAATTAAAAAAAAGAGTAGATACCAACACTAACTCTTCTATAGTCCTCAGGCCGTATCCCCCACAGAACTACTTCTTAACATCTTTGCAAAGCCCTGAACTTCTGGTCATGCCATTTTTTTCCACTTGGGGTGTCCTTCTATCCTTTTCTACTTGGTAGAACCACACTCACCCATCAAGCCCTGCTCAAGGATCCCACTGTCTGTGGCATCTTCTCTGATTCTCAGTAGAGAACTCAATCTTATCCTTCAAGGTTTCCTTTACTCTGAGTTTTCCATGACTTTATTTCTATATTTACTTCCTTAGTCTGACTGGCAAAGTTCATGAGAACAAGGACCATGATTACTCCTTGGTGTTTGCGATCTCTAATAGCAGAGTCTTGCACTCAATAAATAATTACATAAATGCCCACATGATGGATTAGCATGCAGATGAATGACGAACAAATTGTTATTTCATTGAGAGGCACTTGTGATGTGGAACCTACCACTACACCAATCCTTTACTCTGGGAAGTTTGGGGGACCACCTGGCATCATCTCTTCCCTTAGCTCTTCCCCTCTGCCCTTCCCTCTCTGTAGACTTAGGGATGAGTGCAGGGAGCCCCCGGACAACTACACGTCTGCATCTGGACGCCTGAACTGGACTTAGTTTGCTGGCCTCTTGATACGCTTGGTATGTGTGACAGCCTGGGGGAATCTCCCCACCATTACCAATCATTTAGGCCAGAAAAATGGACAATCTAATACTGTGACTGGACAGGAGTGCAGAGGTTCTCCCTGGGTCAACTCCAGACCTCTGAATTTTGCCAGCATTAGGGGTAAAGTTGGAGGGGAGAATGTATTTTGCTTTACTTGGGCCAAGTACTAACCTAAACACTCAACCTCAATAGCAGGCTACATCTGTGGACGCTAGGATAGGCATTCTTCACAGGAACAGGATATTCTAGGGCATTAGCTTGTGAGATAGTTAAAACTTACCATTATTCACCTGATGATTACCATTATTCATAGACTAAATTCTGGGCAGGAAAAGTATATAAATATGTGTGAAACTCTGAGTTACAGCAAGTTAAAAATTATGAGGCCATTGCCCCTTTCCTAACTTGAGAGGCAAGCCATTTGAAGTCCAGGCCCCTTGTTGGTTTCTCCTCAACATAAACACTTACAAGTTAAGATCAAGGGGCCAGACTAAATCAACCCTGGCAGCATACGTTAGATCAACAAGAATACTACAGATGTGACCACAGCCAAGACCAAGACTGACAACACGCATTTAAGAATGATCTCGAATGCCATTAATGCTAAGAGTGCATACTTCCCTCACTAGATCATCTAGTTGCAAAAGAGAAGTTAGAATACATCATTATGAACAGTAGGTGCCAATGTCCAGGTGATTCCATTAATGTCAGTTAGTGTTACGCATTGTTTTCCAAAGCCTGTGAACTTCTACAGGCAAGCTTAGTAAATGTTTTCACAACTCAACTGGAAAGTAATTGTAAAAAAATAAACAATGCAATTTAACAAATGTCACCAAAACTGTTGATAAATAAGTTTCCAATACAGAGAAAAATGAAGAACAAATCATTCTTTTCTCTTACACCTAACCAGTTACCCACCAGGAATTGATGATTTCAGTAAAGATAGAAAGTTACATAAAAAAAGGTTTGGAATTGCAAGTAGATATATAAATTGGCCCCAAGTGCAAACACTTGCCCATTGGTTATTCCTGTTCAAGATACTGCCTTGAGATAATAAGAAGAGATAAACCTTCTGATAAACCCTTCTCTTTTTAAGAAGGGTTCCGGGGGAATGAAAGAGATGATAAGATGAATTTTTATGTTCAGTCACTCAGCTTCCTGTTGGGGCGATTATGATGAAATAAGAAATGTGCTTATTGAAAGGCAGATACTCAAATTTTATGGACTAAGCCTCTCTCTTTTTTCACCTTAAAGAGGAAACAAATTGGTTATGGTCACTATTAGATTAACCAACTTCCTATGATAGAATATATACATCAAGAGTGTATTCACCATGCACTGATTTAAATCATTGTCCAAAATCTTTGGTTTACTTTTCCTTGAGCACTATTATGTTAGTCCCCTTACCCCCCGCCAAAGCACAATTCTGTATGTGCTCATTGTGCATACACACTTACCTATGTGCACCTGCCTCACTGCGTCCCACCCCCTGACCTTCCTCCAAAGATGGGCCATTCAGAAATGACCTAGTGAGGGCTCTTAAAATCACTCAAAGAGCCACACTGATCCTCTGAAAATTAGCTATCGTAAGGCTGACATCATGGCTTCTGACAGCTGTCTCAGCAGAGAGACCCGGACATAGAGCTCTGCCTCTGCCTGCTCTTGCCATGGTAGCTGTGTCAACTTGGCTGCCGACTGCTGGCATAACCCGAGCAGATGCAGGATCCATATGTGCAACTCCAGATAAGATTGCCAAAGCACTGGCATCTGGATGTCAGCTTTTCTTTCCTGGCCCCACAGCTGAAGGTTCTGCTCAACCTGATTGTTTCTCTGCTGGGGGTCAGTCTGTTCCCGCCCTGTTGTGCTCACTGGTACTTCCTAGACTTCAGTGTGTTTGAAAACAATAAGCCAGATAATCTCCTTACACCACAGCACACCAGGAAATTTCCCTGTTTTGTCAGCTTTTGTACCAACGTCTACCAAGGGAAATGGGAAAAAATATCAGTGCTATTTCTTCAATGCTTAATTTTAACCTCCAGTGATTAAAAACACAGGGCACAGTGTCTAAAAGAGGTATGAAATGAAAGTGAAAGAATGAGATCTAACTAAAGTAACTAACTCGGGAAACCTCCATGAAATTGCTCATGTCCAACTCTTTGCGACCCCATGGACTGTAGCCCACCAGGCTCCTCCATCCGTGGGATTTTCTAGGCAAGAATACTGGAGTGGGTTGCCTTTTCCTTCTCCAGGGGATCTTCCTGACCCAGGGATCAAACCCGGGTCTCCCACATTGTGGGCAGACGCTTTACCGTCTGAGCCATCAGGGATAGGTAAGCTTATACTTGCATGCACCAAGTTTCCAACAGAGGCAATTAGCATCAAAAGAAAATGCATTACAGCAGATACATTTGTGTGAGTGTTTCTGATTCTGTGGCGGCTTCCCCTACAGCTCGGGAACAGCTGTGTGTCACAGGCACCTACCCTGAAAAAGGTAAAGGAAGGTCTTCATCTCCATATCACCTCTCTTCGCTTGGTCCTTTGCAAATGAACCCCCAGATAAACGTTTCCTTCCAGGCGGGAGTAACAAAATGAGAAAAAGAGGTGCTTCCCAAGTGTGAGTCATCATAGATTAAAAATGTTAAAACCTTCCTCCAGGGAGAAAGAATAGCTTGGTAATAAATTGACAATGACATGTCCTCCTGGTCATCTGTGCCAGCTTTCCCAAAGCAAAAACCCTTCTTTCTTCTCAGGCCGAACTTACTCCTTAGCAAGTGATGAACAGAATCTCCATCCTCATCTCCAGGGCGTGGCCCATGCTTTACTGAGAAAGAACCAGGAAAAATGAGCTTTGGTTGATAAATATGAGTTCCATCATATTGCCAGGCAATAGATGTCAACATAAAACGCACACCTGGTATTTTTGTGAGGAACATAAAATGTAAGATTTAAATAAATACCATGCCATGACTCTGCCTCCAATGCAGGAAACCCAGATTTGATCCCTGGGTCAGGAAGATCCCGTGGAAAAGGAAATGGCAATCCACTCCAGTATTCTTGCCTGGAAAATCCCATGGACAGAGGATCCTGGTGGGCTACAGTCCATGGGGTTGCAAACAGTCAGACACAACTGAGCAACTAACACTTACATACTTTTGTGCCATGAGATTATTTTAAAAGACACAGAAACTTTAAAATAATACTGTGTGCTTTAAAAAATCTGATCTGAAAATAAAGTCTCAAAGTCTGTCCATTTTATAAAAATTGAATCAAAATGCAGAATTAAAATACATGATCTCCAGGTTTTAATTCTTTGAGTATCCTAAGGTTGGTGTTTTCATTTAAAAATGAAAGTGAGCCACTTTTATCAACTATTGCACATTGCTTAAACTGAACTTGATTGCTACCAAGCATTTCAGCAAGAAATAACCTGCATTTGGTGTTTCAAACCTAATTTATAAAATATTAAAAATCTCAATCATTGCTGCTTTATACATGTAAGTGTAAAACAACAAAGACAAGCACAGCCATTTACTCCTTCAGTGATCGTATGCAGATCTCAAGGTTTATTTTGCTTTTTAGTTTTTTTCTTTAACACACTAGAAAACAGCTGGCATGTATTTTATTTCTAATATTGTCTTCTGGAAGAATGATTCATGTAAATAAAGCAGAAGACTATAACATATTTGCGGGAAAAACAGAAGATTAAATTTCTCTAGTTCTGAAAAACCCAGGAATAGAAATCACCCCTGAGTATTTTAGGAATGTAGAAAACCTGACCAGCCTTCATGAAGTTGAAACACCTCTATTTCTTTGTTTAATATTCTTCCTAAGTGTAGTCATGCACAAGTCTTTAGAAGGATTCGTCCTCTCTTTCAAAGGGGTTGACTTGGGTACAGTTAATCATCACTGTGATAAAGCAATTAAAGGTATTCATAATTAGGGCCAAACAGAATGTAAATAATCAGAAAATTAAGGGGAAAATGACATTATGGTGGGACTGTGTTTTCTTTAATGACCTCGTGGCTGAGAAGGACATTCTCACATTGGTGCTCGGGGACTTGGTGTAACATAATGCATTAACCCTACTAGAAGCCCAGCGTGTAAATGTCCACAAGTGATAAGAATACATCTTGGAGTCTTACTCCAGTAATACATCATCGAGTATTACTCTCATTGACTTCTTAATAACACTGCTCCAAACATGAGAGTCAATTAATGATCAATCTGTTAGAAGTTACATGCATTCTTTATACAAATTTCAGTCCTTCTACAAACGTATCAAGTACCTATTCAGCATATAACACAGCATAACACAAAGATGAACAAGACATTATTCTCATTTTTGAGTTGCTTATGATCTAGCATGAGACACAAAACATAGGTGCAATTATTTTGGAATTTTTTTCCCTAAAACCACACATGGGTATGTTCATATGTATCTAAATGGGGGGATTTTTAAGTATATAAATGATAGCTGGTCCTGAAAATAGTATTGCATTTCCTAAGCTTTACTCAACTGTAAATGCGATCACTGGAATTTAGGATCCTGCCTCTAGACCTGCACCTATCATTCCAGCGTGTGTGTGTCCGTAGTCCCTTCAGTCATGTACGACTCTTTGCAACCCCATGGACTGTAGCTCACCAAGCTCCTCAGTCCAGGGATTCCCCAGGCAAGAATATCAGAGTGGATTACCATGCCCTCCTCCAGGGGGTCTTCCAAATCTAGGAATTGAACCTGTGTCTCTTAAACCTCCCGCATTGGCAGGCGGGTTCTTTACCACTAGTGCCTCCTGGGAAGTCCCATCATTCCAGATGAGGATACAAAAACTCATCGGAAATTCTCTGAGGAAAGGAACAACGTCTAAATATTCCCTCAGTCTGTATTTGGTATGCTTTATTATAGCAAGCTGTCATTGAATACTTGTTCAATGTCAGTAGTCAGGTTCTATATTTTTCCTGCCCCTGCTAAGTTCAGTTGCTTGGTCATGTCCAACTCCCTGTGACCCCATGGACTACAGCATGCCAGGCCTCCCTGTCACCAATGCCCAGAGCTTATTCAAACTCATGTTCATCGAGTCGGTGATGCCATCCAACCATCTCATCCTCTGTCGTCCCCTTCTCCTTCTACCTTCAATCTTTCCCAGCATCAGGGTCTTTTCAAATGAGTCAGTTCTTCACATCAGGTAGCCAAAATATTGGAGTTTCAGTTTCAACATCAATCTTTCCATGAATATTCAGGACTGATTTCCTTTAGGATGGACTGGTTGGATCTCTTTGCAGTCCAAGGGACTCTCAAGAGTCTTCTCCAACACCACAGTTCAAAAGCATCAATTCTTC
>SJYX01018459.1:274125-327401 GCA_006410675.1 Oreotragus oreotragus
GGGGGTGGGTGGGGGCAGCTGGAGAGACCTCAGCCTCTGGGCGGGCTTCCTGCGTTTCTGTCTTGGGATCCTCAGCCTTCTTGGGTCCTCTTTCCAATTTCCCTTCACCCAGGAGCAGCAGGAGATGCCTGCCCGAGTACTCCCAAAAGGCTGTCTCTTATACACATCTAGATGTGTATAAGAGACCAGTTCAGTTCAGTCGCTCAGTCGTGTCCGACTCTTTGCGACCCCATGAATCGCAGCACGCCAGGCCTCCCTGTCCATCACCATCTCCCGGAGTTCACTCAGACTCACGTCCATCGAGTCCATGATGCCATCCAGCCATCTCATCCTCGGTCGTCCCCTTCTCCTCCCGCCCCCAATCCCTCCCAGCATCAGAGTCTCCCAGCCCCTGCTAAACTGGTCTACATTTCAGAGGCGGCTGCTGCTAAGTCACTTCAGTCGTGTCCAACTTTGTGTGACCCCAGAGACGGCAGCCCACCAGGCTCCCCCATCCTTGGGATTCTCCAGGCAAGAACACTGGAGTGGGTTGCCATTTCCTTCCCCAATGCATGAAAGTGAAAAGTGAAAGTGAAGCCGCTCAGTCGTGTCTGACTCTCTTAGCGACCCCATGGACTGTAGCCTGACAGGCTCCTCCATCCATGGGATTTTTTAGGCAAGAGTACTAGAGTGTGTTGCCATTGCCTTCTCCATTTCAGAGGCTAGTTATACATATTTTCTAAGATGAATAACCTCACCAATACCAAAAATAATATCATATCAGTGGCAAAACCTGCCCCCCATCCTAATTTCAATAATCCAGAAGAATTGCCAAGGATTGAGAAAACATACATAATTAAGATATTCATCAATAGAAATAATCTAATATCTATTTAGATTAATGCTGTAAGTTATAGATCTCAAGGTTAATGCAGATATCAGTAGAAAAATAAAATCTGTATTTTCTGTTAAGTAAATGAGTTTTAAACAGTTATTTTCAATGAGTGTGATGAAAAGGGGAAATGCAGCATGTTGAAAGAAGTTAGAGCATCCTCTTTCACTCATATTTTCATGTTAAACATGGCACTCTTTGGGGGAAAAATCATTTTGTGCTTTTTAAAGCTTCTTAAGTTTCCCTAAAAATCAGGCTAACCTCTCCAAACATAGTTGCATGGATGCTATTAGACACAGATTTGTTGATGTGGCCCAAAATGATTTTCCCTCTCTTTCAGCCTCTGTAGGCTGCCCCAAGTCTCCATTTCTGTTAATGACCTATTGCTTCTGTAGGACTCAATACAGCCCACTGGCTATGGAAATGGCAAGTCTCAGCAGGAGACAACAAAATGGTCAGCAACCAGATCTAAGCCATGTCATTTTCCTCAAATACTTTCCCAGCACTGAAATGACAAGCTTTAAAATGTTGTCTTCTGCTCAGGGCAAATATTTCTTTATTAAACTAAAGTGCATATCCTCTAGTTTCCATTCAAACCATAGCTTAAAGTATGTCACTTCAAAAACTTCAACTGTAAAGCAATTTAATACCTTATATTTCCCTTAAAATTCCTTTCTCTATCTCTTTCCCATTTCCACTTCTGGGTTCCAATCCCAGCTGTGCCAGCTACTAACAGCTACTAGCTACTCATCAAGTCACTCTCCCACTCTGAACTTCAGTTCTATCCTTAAAATGGAAATAATAACAGTATCTAATCCAAAAGATAAGTGAGGGGATCAGTTGAGACTATGCATGTAAGCAGCTCACTCAGTGAGGGCCTGATATAGACAGTCTCAACAAATGTGTGCTAATACAATGTTATTATTTCCCTTTTTTATTTAGAACTTTTGCATAGTTCTTTTAAATCTGTATCCGGGAAACTGAGATCAGATGACTTTCTGTTTATATATAATTTTAATCTTTCAATTTTAGAGAATCTGGAAGTTCCTTACTTTCACATGTCCTTAGCAGAATGAGTCTTCTCTATACAGAAATTCCATTATTCAGATAGAATCCTTTAGATACTTAGCAGTGATGATACAAAGAGCAGTAGTGACTGAGGTATCCTGCCAGTTTCAGTAGAAGATATGTCCTTGAAAGGGATTGCTTTATTTCAGCCTAAAAATTTCCCCGACTGAACACAACCTAACTATACTGTCGTCTTCAAGGAAAGCCAGGTTAAGTAACTGTCAATTAATAACCAACTTGCAGCATAAATTCCCCAAATGGATCAGTAATCTTCTAGTACGGAGAATAGTTTGATCTACAACAATCCAATTCCATGTAAAAAATAATACAGTTTAGCTGAGAATGTAATGAAACTAATCATTCAGCAGAGAAAACTGGTACCACCTCAAGGAACCAAGCCTGGGTACTTTAGGAAGACTCAACAATGCCTTCCAGAAGATTAAATGCTGGCTAAATTCTGGATTGATTGGACTTTTACATTCAGTCCACCTAAATGTGATCTCAAGAGAGGATACAGTTGATCTCAGTATGCATTATTAAATAGTTACTGAGTTTTATCTCCTATGTGACTACAATTCTAAAAGTATAATTTAAAATGTCATTGAACTATCCTTATGGATTAAAGATGCAATTAAAATAGTCACTGATATTATCATTTGCCTTTGTATTTATGTAGAACTCGCAGGCTTGCCACTTACAAAAAAAGAATTTTCTGTTTCTTTAGGTCAATTCCACCCTTGGTCTAATCTCTATACCAGACTAAATTTACTAAAACACTGCATCACCTTAAAATGAACTATGAGAGTGGATTATTTCAGAGAGTATTTTTCTGATGACCTAAAGGGTCACCTGCACTTTTTCTATCTTTGGAAATGAGGGAAACAGCTGCTCTGACCTGACAATTCCTGTAGCAGTTATCTGGTCTCATGGGCATTTGACTAGGCTCTTCTTTGTGGGCAATTCAACCATCAGTTACACATTTTATTCAATCAAAATAACAAATGTTTATAATATTTTCAACTAATTTACCCTAATGTTTATTTTTCCCAACAGAGATAAAACAAATGGTATGACTTTTTCTTTCCTCAGGCAGAGTTCTATTCTGCTATCACAAAATAACACTGCCACATGAATTCCTTACCATTCAGTCCTAAATCATTAGATCCTGAGTTGGCAAGTGTCTGGGAGGTGATATTTACAAGGTGCTGAGGTTGTTTAGTTGCTCAGTCTTGTCCGACTCTTTTACAACCCTATGGACTGTAGCCCACCAGGCTCCTCGGTCCATGGAATTCTCCAGGCTAGAATACTGGAGTGGGTAGTCATTTCCTTCTCCAGGGAGTCCTCCTCACCTTGGGACTGAACCCGTGTCTCTTTTGTCTCCTGCATCAGCAGGCGGGTTCTTTACCAGTCGCGCCACCTGGGAAGCCCTTATAAGGTGCTGAGTGAGTGAGTGAAGTCCCTCAGTCATGTCCGACTCTTTGCGACTCCATGAACTGTAGCCTACCAGGCTCCTCCAGCCATGGGACTTTCCAGGCAAGAATACTGCAGTGGGCTGCCATTTCCTTCTCCAGGAGATTTTCCTGACCCAGGGATTGAACCCAGGCCTCCCGCATTGTAGGCAGACGCTTTACCGTCTGAGCCACCAGGGAAGTCCTATAAGGTGCTACTGGATGTTAATAAAAACAGCTGGAATCTTGGTGATCAGGGGACACGTGACCCAGCTCCTGGGCTGTCTCATAGGTCCATGCCTGCAGTGGAGGGAGGATGCAGCCTGGTGGTTACCCCGTGACCCCTTAGCAGGACCCTGACAGTGCTATCTTATCACCGTTGCCTACAGCTCTTGGTTCCTGGGGTCTTCAGTAGTTATAATATCACCCATGTCAGTCTCAGAAGAAGAAAACCATTTGCGAGCATGTATCAGCCATGACTGCCGTATAGTTTCTCTCTTAACATCAGCTATTCCTTCCAAAACTGCTTTCAAGAGACAAGGATCACAATCCCATTTTGGGTGATTTACAGATAACCAAATAAAACAGAGCCTCAGAGGATGGAGAAATACTTGACTTTTATTTTTTTGATTTTGCTTGCCTACATTTCTGACATTTCTATATAGTCTTTATTTTCTATTTTTACATTGTAAAGTTAAAAAAAAATTTAAAAAACTTGACCACACACGTGTGCATATGTGCATGCACACACACAAAGGACAACTATATACAGAGGATTCTTTTGTAATAATCTTTGTTTTAAAAAAGTTAGTAGACTCAACAAGGATCTACTGTATAGCACAGGGAATTCTACTCAGACCTCTATAACAACCTAAATGGGAAAAAAATCTGAAAAATAATGGGTGTACACCTGAAACTAACACAGTATTGTAAGTCAGCTATATAATCCAATATAAAATGGGTTAAAATAATAAAATAAAATTCTCTGGAAAAAATAGCTACTGAAGCTGATTATAGATCTGATATTATCATGTAAATATCGTTCAATTATGTGTTCAATTTAGCTCTTAGAGATTTTTAAAATATCTTAAATTAATTTGGATTTGATTCTTCTAAGCCAGAATTTCCCAAGTGTATTTTGTTGAATACTACTGTTAAAGACCCCAGTGCTGGGAAAGATTGAGGGCAGGAGCAGGGGGGTGGCAGAGGATGATAAGGTTGGATGGCATCACTGACTCAATGGACATGAGTTTGAGCAAACTCTGGGAGATGGTGAAGGACAGGGAGTACTGCAGTTCATGGTGTCACAGAGTCGGACACAACTTACCGAACGAACAACTGTTCCCACATATTCACGGACATCTTCCATCAGCTCAGTTTGGAAAACAAAGTACATTACCCATAGAACTCCCATCCCCAAACCTTTTTCAAACCCAAAGACTTATGAAGTTCTGGAGATTCAGATGAGAAAGCAAACCTTGCCATCCTGACTGAGGGTTCCCAATAAGTGATAATCAGCTGGTATCACCTTATTCTATGTCATTCCTAACTGATGCTGGTAACAAGAATATAATATTTACTACCACCAAGGACTATTTTACAGCCTAAAGAAAAAGAATCTGGCCCAGATTTGCAAATATCTGTCATCACGTAATGATTCATATTCCTATTTGACACATAACCCTAAGATTTTCTAAGACCTCTAACCGCTTTTAAAAATTGAAAGTATAATTATCTTTCTGTTCTGCTTTAATCTCCAAATAATTTGGCCACCCTTAGTGCAGGAGAAAGAATAAAGATATGTTCCCACACTTTGCAAACAATCTTCCTATCAGCGGGCCCCAAACAAAAACTGCTCAACCACAGTGATACCGTCCCCTATTTTCCCCCCCTTCCCCTAGCCTTACCCTATGTGACCACACTAGGAGAATGTAGGTGTGAAGACAGGACATTCAGCTAGCAACCCCACCCTCCAGAGATGCACAGGAAAATCAAACTTAAAAGTTGTGTGTGTAACACGGTGGATGAACTGTGTGATTTTAAGTTTGTAGCCACAGGACGTGCTCTCTGATTAGCCCCAAGCTGGGTAACTTCCAGGATGCAGCCTGTCACCCATGGGCAACTTTTGCAGAACACTCACTATGGGCCAGGCACTGTATCTATAATTCTCACAGCCAGCTCTGAGGGAAGGACTGCTACCATCTCCATTTAGGGTGGAGGAAACTGAGATTTAGAGAGTGTGAATAAATCCCCCAAGCCCACATAACTGAGGGCAGGGATTCAAAGCCACTAGTGTGCGTTTTACACTGAATCATGTTTGTCTGTTTCATTTCTGGTCTTCTCTGATCACAGTGGGAATGCTGAGAGGCAAAGCCATGACTCACCTTTGTATCCCGGTATTTTCTCTGTTCTCTGATCAAACTAGGGACTCAGTCAATATTTACTAAACTGAAGCTTCAGTTTAGTATTTTTAAAGTTATTGTCTCATTTCCTAGATCCTGGTTACTTGAGATCATCAATTTTGTGATGAGAAAGTCCCCACTTATAATCAGTAGTAGCTGTAGTCAGTTGGCTCAGTGGTAAAGAATCTACCTGCCAATGCAGGAGATGCAGGACCAACGGGTTCAATCCCTGGGTCCGGAAGATACCCCGGAGAGGGAAATGGCAACCCACTCCACTGCACCACCTGGGAAGCCCAGTAAATATAAATACCATTTATGTAAACAGACAATTCAGATTGTGTTCAATGAAACTTATTCATCTTGCTTTAAATCTAAGAGGATTTTTATTGATAACACTCCCATATTCCTGTGTGGTAATACTCCTGATAAGCATAAACATTTTTCTTTAAAAACTTGGCCATTTTTCTGAACTATACAACATATAGACAGAAATACTAGCAGATGTTTATTAAATACCTTCTACATGCCAGGTTTTGTACTAAACATGTTTAACTACACTATCTCCTTCAATCCTCACAACATGCCTATCAGGAGACATTTTACTACTGTTTTCTCTGTTTTTAAAGATGAAGAAATTGAGGCTTAGAGAGAACAAGAGGAAGAGGCTGTCTTAGCAAGGGGCTCACAATCAGTAAGTTAGCACATCAGGATGTGAGCTCAAAGTGGTTGGATGCCAAAGTAAATGCAAGAAAAGAATCTGGCATACTCTGCCACATACCTAGAAAACATGGATTAAAAACAGGGCTGGACTATAAAAAGAATGCATTTGAGTCATTTCTAATGAGGTGGATGAAACCGGAGCCTATTATACAGAGCAAAGTAAGTCAGAAAGAAAAACACCAATACAGTATATTAACACATATATATGGAATTTAGAAAGATGGTAACGATGACCCTCTATGCAAGACAGCAAAAGAGACACAGATGTAAAGAACAGACTTTTGGACTCTGTGGGAGAAGGCGAGGGTGGGATGATTCAAGAGAACAGCACTGAACCATTATATTATCATATGTGAAACAGATCACCAGTCCAGGTGCGATGCATGAGGCAGGGTGCTCAGGGATAGAGCACTGGGATGACCCAGAGGGATGAGATGGGGAGGGAGGTGGCAGAGAGGGGTGTTCAGGATGGGGAACACGTGGACACCCATGGCTGATTCATGTCAATGTATGGCAAAATCCACCACAACACTGTAAAGTAATTAGCCTCCAATTAAAAAAAAAAAACAAAAACGGGCTGGAACACAGAGCTGAGAGGGGGCTCTAGTTCTGAGGTTCAATGTGACTTCAGGAAGAATTTATTTGTTCCTTCATTTACTCATCAGTTACTCCTTGAGCACCTATGACATGAAGGATTCAAACTTTACACTATTATTAGTGCACCCTGGATATACTATTATTCGTACTTGTTTTGGCTCATCTCTGAAGGATGTAGGATGCTTATACCAAATTTAATGGGATTTGAGCCTTTTCAAGAAAAATTTCAGGAGTTATTTTTCCAGACTGTGGCAAGTAAATAACCCTAACACCTCCTTCTGCTTTTCATACAATGAGTTAAAGCGGCAATGATTTTTTAAATGACCACTTTCAAACTTTCACAACCACGGAATATTTTCTCATACTCAATTATGAACATGATTTTATATGACTTAAGAAGTTAATTCTGAATAATAACATACTTTTTCACACAAAGTGAAATTCTAAAGGCAATATAGTACTGTAAAATCATGACTTAGTAGTCACCCTCTGTGGTTCAGTTTTTCAGTTTTGAGAATGGAGATTTGATAAAACATATATTCTTGAGTTCATGTGAAGATCAGTGAGATAATTTTGGCCAAACCACACTGAGATTCTCCAATGAAACCAATTTCATAAGGATGAAATGTTAATTGAGATAGAAAATACATGCTAAGGTCAGAGTGATGCTGTGTCATCAAAGCTCAGCAACTTAGAAGACAGGAAGACAGCAGAGCTAATTGACTCCTCAGATATTAGCTTGCCAAATTAAATAAGGGACAAAACGCATCTGTGTAATAAACCCTACTTTAAAATGTATGATTCACTTATATATACATTTCAGTCTTCGCCCAGGTCAGTTACTAACAGAAGTTGTGAATTAACTTCCAACATGAAAAACATTTTCCTAATGTCAATGCTGATATCTTATCTGAGGTAAGGATATAGGAGAGGAGAACAACAAATCTCTGCTTCTCTCTTTCCTTTCCTTTTAAATAAAAATACACTAAACCTTACATACGATTGTTTTACAGCTCAATTGATAAGGTGTGTTCTTTTTTTTTTGTCCAAGAAAATTTAAAAGCAACTAATTTAAATATGCAAAATTATCTTGAGTTGTTCATACGTGAACTTAAAAGCCGTGCAACACAGGAAAATTAAGTAATTATGCCTCCAAGTTATTTACTGCAATTAAGCTCATTTATCATATGCAAATTAGTGCAAACTGGTCTCATTAGTTACTAAATTACTCAATATGAGCTGAACAATGTAGCACTCCAGTTTGTAATGAAAAATCCCTGTAGAGGCAAGCAGTATCAATTAAGCTAATTTGCATATGCAAATATATTCACTAACTTTCTCTTTTTCTATATTTAGTTTTACATTTTCTTACCATTCTGGCTCATAGGGAAACTGCAGGGTCACTCCCCTTTTTCTCTTTCCTGTTTTATAGCTAGAGAACATCTCTATTAGTTGAATTTTATTTTATTTTAGTACTGATGTCAAGCAGGATACCACTTTGCCATCAAGGGCCATAAGGAGTAAGAAGATGAACCTTTTCTAGAGATGATCATTTCTTTAATACTTGTAAGTTCCAACAAAATAATAAGGGTGAAATTCCAATTCATCAATAAAATAGAAAATACACTTAATGTATCATTCTCTCACAAAAGTCTTTTGAAAACATTGCTATTAAATGTAAAATGTGATGTTGACTTGGCTAGGCAACATCTCAAGTAATAATTTTTATGTTCGTATTAGTCACTTCTTGAGCTGTTTCAGGTATTACTCACTTTTCTCTACCCAGATATTTGAACTGTACTAGTCAATCTTTTATTGTCTCTTGCTGGATCCAATGAAACAAGATGCTAATAACAGATGTTGCATTCTCCAGCCCCACTGCAACATGACTGTAAGTAGATCTTTTGCCTATAACCTAATTTCGCTAAAGAATCTTCTTAGTCTTCTACAATTGAGTGGGTCTCAAGACACTGAAGCTGTGCTGTCACTAGAAATACTTAAATGTTAACAGAAACATAAAGTGTCACAAGATATTTTGTCTCCCTTATTACACCGACCACAAATTTTTAAACATTTCTGATAAAGAACCTATCAGTTCAGTTCAGTTGCTCAGTCGTGTCTGACTCTGCAACCCCATGAATCGCAGCACGCCAGGCCTCCCTGTCCATCACCATCTCTCGGAGTTCACTCAGACTCACGTCTGTCGAGTCGGTAATGCCATCCAGCCATCTCATCCTCTGTTGTCCCCTTCTCCTCCTGCCCCCAATCCCTCCCAGCATCAGAGTCTTTTCTAATGAGTCAACTCTTTGCATGAGGTGGCCAAAGTACTGGAGTTTCAGCTTTAGCATCATTCCTTCCAAAGAACCTATACTTTCTCATTTATCTTAAAAAGAATTCTGCAGGACCAAAACAGTATGTAGACCAACCATGATTCCAGGGTATATCCTTAAACTATCTTCAAACTATGATTAAAGATGGAAGCATAGAAATTTAAACATAAATTCTAACAGTTTTGTTCTAAATCTGATTCACAGCATTCTCTTTTAAACCTAGGCTTTTCTTTTACTGCTACTCTCTAATCCATGGTTGAAGGTATTAAAAGAAGAAAAACCAGGGGATTGAAATCTGACATTGCACTGAAGTCTGTAGTGTCATCCATTTTACACATGCAAATCTCTGATGACTTAGCCTATCAAATACAAAAATAGCAACATTTGAGATCTCTGTTCTCCATGCATTTTAAGAAAATATCCTCTTTAGTTATACTGGTCTGCGAAGGATGACATAGATATATGTCTATGTCTTCTATAAGAGAGTTGTTCTACTGAAAAATAATTCTTTCAAGAACAATTATTTCCTTAGTGATGCTGAGGAAGACAAGAGGTCACGTAACTCCTTTGCCCAGCCTTCTCTGATTCACTCCCAGGAAGAGACCCTCAGGTGTTATAATATTGGAAGGTTCTTGGCGATTCTCTCTTGGTTTCCCTCAAAGTGTCTGCTCAAGAGATTCTCTTTTAGTTTGGGGTTTGAATGCCCTATAATTCAAACATTTTTTAATACCCAGAAATAATGCAAGGTTAATGAGTTACTATAGAAGGGTTCATGCAACATAGACAAGTTCAAAACCAACACCTTGGCGCCATACTTCCACCACTATCTCCCTTTAGGGAATTTTTTATAAAATATTTTTATTCTCCCAAGACTCCATTTAAAATAACTGCAGTTCTATATTATTTATATACAAACTTGTGGATATTTATGAGCATATTCATGCAACTCAGAAAGTTTCATTTACTATAATATCTAAAACTAGTTATGAATAAAAACCATTCTTCAATTACTTTATAAGTAACAGTTAGTAGTGATAAGTATTACTCAATGTCAGTAACAGGCACCCCTCTGTAGTTCACCATAATGTTTTCACAACAAATACAAGCATAAACCCTAAAAAATCTTCCACATACAAAGTTTGATTTGATCGCTTTGTTTTGACACCTGTGAGGCAAGGCAATACTACGGAGTATGCAAAAACAATACTACAATTTCACATAACAATTATATAAGCTTTATTTACAGAATGAAAAAAAAACAAAAACAAAAAACCCTCACACCCTTCTGCTAAGGGCATGCAAATAACTAAAGAACTCCATTCATAAATCTGGCACCTAAGGGAAAGTCATTCCCCTAGTTAATTTTACGAGTTACAAGTATGCTGTTACCATTTTCTGTTCCGTTAACTTTGATAAAGTAAAATATGAATATTCTATCTGGTCTCTAAACTGGGTAAGTAAAAGTAAATACCACTTATAGTTTATTCATATTAAGGAATCATGAAGTGAGAACAATAATGCCTAGAGAGAACTTTCAAAGCAGAAACCAGATCAGTGCTGGGTCACAAGTACTACATTCAGGAAAAGAGCTCGCATAATGGCCCAAAGTTCTTGGATTTTTCTTCTGTGTGCATAGTCGCCCAGTTGTGTCCAACTCTCTGTGGCCCATGGACTGTAGCCTGCCAGGCTCCTCTGTCCATGGAATTCTCCAGCCAGAATATTGGAGTGGGTTGCCATTTCCTCTGCTAGGGGATCTTCCTGACCCAGGGAGTGAACCCGTGTTTCTTGCGTCTCCTGCACTGGCAGGCAGGTTCTTTACCACTAGTGCCACCAGGGAAGCCTGGGACTTTTACTTCACCTGTCACAAATAGCCCAATTCTCAATTTGACCCCTTGCCTCTAACTCCTCCTCTGGTCAATGAGTCACAGAAGAATAAAGTCAGCTAAAACGCCTCAGGCCCAATGCCCCTACCTCACAGTCGTGCAGCAGCGAGGCTGACACCCCTTGACTGTCTCGCCTCTCCTGCAGAAGATGCCCCCTATGCTGAAATTCATACCTGAAACAGCTATAGGTTCACTGAGGCTACAATAAGGGTCACAGTATATACAATACAAATGGTGGCCCTAGAACTGGACGGTATGAAGCCTGGACCATGGCCATGCCTGTGTATACCAGAATTAGATCATTACATTGGAAAAGAACTTTGTAACAGTTGATTTTTATATTGATAGAATCACCATTACATTTATTTTGCCCCTCTCAGTAGGAAAGAAGTCACATTTTAATGGATCTATAAAACTTCCTAAATTTTCTTAAGAGAATATACGGCTAATAAAATGTACCTTTATAGGAAGTAAAGAGCCTCTTGATGAAGGTGAAAGAGGAGAGAGAAAAAGCTGGCTTAGTTCAAAAAACTAAGATCATGGCATCTAGTCACATCACTTCATGGCAAACAGATGGGAAAGAAATGGAAACAGCGGCAGGTTTTATTTTCTTGGGCTCCAAAATTACTGTGGATGGTGACCACAGCCACGCAATCAAAAAAACGCTTGCTCCTTGGAAGAAAAGCTATGACAAACCTAGACAGCATATTAAAAAGCAGAGACACCACTTTGCCAACAAAAGTCTGTCTAGTCAAAGCTATGGTTTTTCCAGTAGTCATGTATGGATGCGAGAGCTGAACCATAAAGAAAGCTGACTGCCAGAGAATTGATGCTTTCAAACTGTGGCTCTGGAGAAGACTCTTGAGAGTCATCTGAACTGCAAGGAGATCCAACCAGTAAATCCTAATGGAAGTCAACCTTGAATATTCATTGGAAGGGCTGATGCCAAAGCTGAAACTCCAATACTTTGGCCACCCGATACAAAGAGCTGACTCACTGGAAAACACCCTGATGCTGGGAAAGATTGAGGGCAGGAAGAGAAGGGAATGACAGAGGCTAACATGGTTGGATGGCATCACTGATCGATGGACATGAGTTTGGGCAAACTCTGGGAGATAGTGAAGGACAGGGAAGCCTGGTGTTCTGCAGTTCATGGGGGTGCAAAGAGTTAAGAAGTCCTTAGCACGTTTTTCCACAAAACACCACCGGGGCTAGTATGGGGAACAGCAAGGCTCGGTACCTGGTGCAGGAAATTCTGAGGTATTACCTGAGCCCCAGTTCAGGTGCTCAGAACTGATCTGTATTTTACCTTCCAATTTCCATCAGTTCCCTAATTCTGTTCACTACAAAGATAAAGTCTTGCCTTTTATAACCTGTCTTTTAAAATGTCCTCATCATTTCTTGGCAAGTATTCAGAATCTAGTCCTAACACCCTGGGTTCAAATTCAACTCTCACTTAACTAGCTATGTGAGTTTAGTCACATAATTGTTATGTGAGCTTTCTAAGAAATCTTAGTTTACTCAATGGTAAGATATGCATAGAGTACCTGAATCGCAGATACACATTGTATTAACTGATGATATAAGAGTAGTTAGCATAATACACAAAACTTAATACATACCAAAAATTCAATAAATTTAAGTTAAAATCAACCTGGCTTAGGCCTTTTCTCATTAAAACAGACTTTACTTGGTATTTGAATTAGAAATGCAAACTTATAATCAAAATACTCAATGGAAAAAAAAGGTTAAATAAATTATGATACACCCATAGTATAGAATGACATATAGCCATTAAAAATAATGGAAGCCTATCCCCTCCTAATGCAGACATGACCACTTGATATTGATTTTTTTTAAAGTTGATTGCTAAAGAGCATATCATTGACCAATGCTTGGCCCCATGAATCTCAGATTTATAAACATACTCTTAACAACATTAATACAAAATTCTCCTGTAACACTATCTTCTCATCTCTAAACTGGACTTTACCACAAACATCAAAAGACTTCTACCTTCTATCACTTTTTAGGTTTGTCTTCTGAACCTAAAATTTTACTGCAATGTTTTAACTGATGAAACCTATGACATCTCTTCAATATTTGTCCTCCTGAAGGATTTATATCCTCAGTCACCTTGATACTTCTTCCTTGCATGCTAAGTCACTTCAGTCATGGCTGAATCTTTGTGATCCCATGGACTGTAGCCCACCAGGGTTCTCTGTCCATGGGATTCTCCAGGCAAGAATGCTTGGGTGGGTTGCCGTGCCCTCCTCCAGGGGATCTTCTTGACCCAAGGATCAAACCTGTGTCTTCTGCATTGGCAGGCAGGTTCTTTACTCTTATCTTTGTCTACTCCTTTCTACAAATAGCTGTGAAAAGAAGAGAAGTGAAAAGCGAAGGAGAAAAGGAAAGATATACCCATTTGAATGCAGAGTTCCAAAGAAAAGCAAGAAGAGATAAGAAAGCCTTCCTCAGCAATCAATTCAAAGAATTAGAGATACCAAGGGAATATTTCATGCAAAGATGGGCTCAATAAAGGACAGAAATGATATGGACCTAACAGAAGCAGAAGATATTAAGAAGAGATGGCAAGAATACATGGAAGAACTGTACAAAAAAGGTCTTCATGACCCAGCTAATCACAGTGGTGTGATCACACACCTAGAGCCAGACATCCTGGAAAGTGAAGTCAAGTGGGCCTTAGGAAGCATCACTACGAACAAAGCTAGGGGAGGTGATGGAATTCCAGCTGAGCTATTTCAAATCCTAAAAGATGATGCTGTGAAAGTGCTGCACTTAATATGTCAGCAAATTTGGAAAACTCAGCAGTGGCCACAGGACTGGAAAAGGTCAGTTTTCATTCCAATCCCTAAAAAAGGCAATGCCAAAGAATGCTCAAACCACCACACAATTGCACTCATCTCAGTTCAGTTCAGTTCCGTCACTCACTCAGTTGTGTTCGACTCTTTGCAACCCCATGAATCACAGCACGCCAGGCCTCCCTGTCCATCACCAACTCCCGGAATTCACCCACACTCACGTGCATCAAGTCGATGATGCCATCAGCCATCTCATCCTCTGTTGTCTCCTTCTCCCCCTGTCCCCAATCCCTCCCAGCATCAGGATCTTTTCCAATGAGTCAACTCTTCGCATGAGGTGGCCAAAGTATTGGAGTTTCGGCCTCAGAATCAGTCCTTCTAATGAACACCAGGACTGGTCTCCTTTAGGAGAGACTGGTTGGATCTCCTTGCAGTCCAAAGGACTCACAAGAGTCTTCTCCAGCACTACAGTTCAAAAGTATCAATTCTTCGGCACTCAGTTTTCTTCACAGTCCAAATCTCACAACCATACATGACCACTGGAAAAACGATAGCCTTGACTAGATGGACCTTTGTTGACAAAGTAATATCTCTGCTTTTTAATATGTATCTAGGTTGGTCATAACTTTCCTTCCAAGGAGCAAGTGTCTTTTAATTTCATGGCTGCAATCACCATCTACAGTGATTTTGGAGCCTTATCTCACATGCTAGTAAAGTCATGCTCAAAATTCTCCAAGCCAGGCTTCAGCAATATGTGAAATGTGAAATTCCAGATGTTCAAGCTGGGTTTAGAAAAGGCAGAGGAACCAGAGATCAAATTGCCAACATCCACTGGATCACTGAAAAAGCAAGAGAGTTCCAGAAAAATATCTATTTCTGCTTTATTGACTATGCCAAGGCCTTTGACTGTGTGGATCACAATAAACTGTGGAAAATTCTGAAAGAGATGGGAATACCAGACCACCTGACCTGCCTCTTGAGAAACCTGTATGCAGGTCAGGAAACAACAGTTAGAACTGGACATGGAAAAACAGACTGGTTCCAAATAGGAGAAGGAGTATGTCAAGGCTCTATATTGCCACCCTGCTTATTTAACTTATATGCAGAGTACATCATGAGAAACACTGGGCTGGAAGAAGCACAAGCTGGAATCAAGATTGCTGGGAGAAATATCAATAACATCAGATATGCAGATGACACCACCCTTATGGCAGAAAGTAAAGAAGAACTAAAGAGCCTCTTGATGAAAGAGAAAGAGAAGAGTAAAAAAGATGGCTTAAAGCTAAACATTCAGAAAACTAAGGTCATGGCATCTGGTCCCATCACTTCATGGGAAATAGATGGGGCAACAGTGGAAACAGTGGCAGACTTTTATTTTTCTGGGCACCAAAATCACTGCAGATGGTGACTGCAAACATGAAATTAAAAGACAATTTCTCCTTGGAAGGGAAGTTATGACCAACCTAGACAGCATATTAAAAGGCAGAGACATTACTTTGTCAACAAAGGTCCATCTAGTCAAGTCTATGGTTTTTCCAGTGGTCATGTATGGATGTGAGAGTTGGACGATAAAGAAAGCTGAGTGCTGAAGAATTGATGCTTTTGAACTGTGGTGTTGGAGAAGACTCTTGCTAGTCCCTTGGACTGCAAGGAGATCCAACCAGTCTGTCTTAAAGCAGATCAGTCCTGGGTGTTCATTGGAAGGACTGATGTTGCAACTGAAACTCCAATACTTTGGCCACCTGATACGAAGAGCTGACTCATTGGAAAAGACCCTGATGCTGGGAAAGATTGAGGGCAGGAGGAGAAGAGGATGGCAGAGGATGAGATGGCTGGATGGCATCATCAACTCAATGGACATGAGCTTGGGTAAACTCCAGGAGTCGGTGATGGACAGGGAGGCCTGGCATGCTGCGGTTCATGAGGTCGCAAAGAGTTGGACACGACTGAGTGACTGAACTGAACTCCTTTCTCATTTTCTATTTGCATCTTAAAGGAATGGCATGTATGGGGTTGCCTCTCCTCAGCCCTTTTCTCTCCTTGTTCCATATGATCTCCATTTGCCTGCAACTTGCTGCTTGATCTGAACTACCATTCATCTACACAAATCAATAGTGCCCAGCCTTGTTTTTACCCTTTGCCTTGATATTTCTCTAGAAGATCAGATTCTGGTTTCCAACTGCTTACCTCTTACAGATTTGGTTAATAACGAGATATCCCTTTCAGCCTCTCTTAGGCAAGAGTATCATTGGAACCTTTTATCAGGCTAGAAGATCTGTGATCACTGATAACTCCAACCATTCCCTAGCTTTTCATCTCTAATTCATACCATGTGCCATACCTGTGTCTCTATTCATAGAGGTTCTATCTTGGATAAGATCTTCATTTGGATATCAGACTGTTATAATAGTTTCCTAAATTCTCTCTCTATAATAGCCTCTCATAACACAGAGGATTCCTAGATAGTAACACCAGAAACAAACCAAAGGTTTATCTTGTCACTCTCTTGTATGAAAGCCTTCTCCACAGGCTTTTTGCTGATTACATAATCCTGGCTTGGCTTACTGGGCTTGTGCAATATGGCTGGTAAGTTCTCCATCTTTATCTCGTATGTGCTCCTCTGCGTATGTGAAATAGCCATCAAACTGAACATCTTAACAGTTCCCAAACAAGATCTATTATGAGCTGCCTCCATGCTTTGTGCTCTACATTTCTTTGCCTGCAATGTTCTTTGGTTGTCTTTGGCTAGTAAATTCCTATTCATCCATCAGCAACTTTGAGTGGTCTTCTCTGATGCTTTGTGGCAAATTCAGAGCCTCACTCTTTCACAGGCCCCTAGTGAAATACTTGACCAGTGTGATGCTTCTCACTTTATGGAATCTCCTGGTTCTTTAACCAAATGAATGCAAGCTAGTGAAGGAGAGCAGCCATGTGCCTACTACAGCAAATTATGTTGTTACTAAGTATTTACGCTTTTTTCCTTTTTGGTAATGATGGTAAACGAGTTAGAGAGTATGCCAACCTTGTTGACCACACAGGTTTGTCCACCCCCTCCCCTACCCCGATATTTACAAACAAAAGAAGGGCAGGGGACAAAAGAAGAAAGAATTTACCCCAGGCCCCATGAATCAACCCGATTCAACTATGGAACCTCCTGAGGGAAAAATAAGGAAACCATGGCACCCAAGCAGACCACTGAGAAACCTGGAACGCGGTATACAGATCTATGGGTTCAAGAATTATCCTGCTGGGAGAGAAGACAAGTAACCAGATAGCCCAGAGGAAGCCCTTTTTGTTACTGCTACTTCCCTATCCATTCCTATCTGCAATTTTAGCATATCATTTTGAGAAGCACACAGAATTCTTCCCCTCCATAACCTTTGGTTTTAGAATCTAATGATAGGAGTTTCTAGTTTCTATGACAATTTCAAGACTGTCTAGTGCAACCACACTTGGATGCCTGACTTTCTTGAAAGCATCTTTACAAAGCCATCTATGCTTCTAAGGCTAAAGGGTTTTGAGTGTGTTGGAAATGCAGACAGCTTTATTTGTAAGTTTTGTTATATGGAGGCAATTTCTTTTTCTATTCAACTTTCACCCCTTTCTCTTTTTTTCTGTACTCTGAAGACACACAGAATGTATCTAATCCTCCTTTTTTTTTTCTTCTTTTGGCATGAGGCCTTCAAACAGATAAGAGAGGATATTAATGCCCCTTTTATGCCATGTATTTCCCACACTTAACTTCACCACGCCCTTTGCCACATCTTATGTAACACGATTTCCAGTCCATGCACTCATCTAGTTATTCCACTCCAAATGACATCCAGCTGTCTATGTCACCTTCAAGAGTGCTGTTTAAGTCAGGTGTGACCAAACCAAAGAACAGGAGAGTTCGGCGGTCTCATGTAGATCCTCCACTCTCTTACTGGAATCCAATGTTGAACTGCCACTGGGACAGTCACTCTTTCTTTCTACACTACTCTCACTGAGCTTACATTTACACTCTTAAGTTTTTTGTTTTAAATTAGATTTAAATTCTTGCAGCTCCTAAGTCTCCCTCCCTACAAAACACTGAACGCAAGATTTCCAGAGAGAATTTAGAGGATAATAGAATACCACTGGAATCATTTCTCTCACTGACAAAATCTTATGCACTGATGGCTTCAGAATATAAATAGGAGTTATCCTGGATCACATCAGAATCTAACAATGTACAGTTGGCCCTCTGTATCCACAGATTCAACCAACCACGGATCAAAAATATTTGGAAAAAATCCAGAAAGTTCCACAAAGAAAAACATACACTTGCCACATGCCACCAAAGATTTACATAGCATTTGCACTGTATTAGGTACTGTAAATAAGTTAGAGATGATTTCAAGTATAGAAGAGGATATACATAGGTTATATACAAATACCATGTCTTTTATATTAGAAATTTGAGCAACCACAGATTTTTCTGTCCACAGGGGTCCTCGAACCAACTCCCCTCACATACAGAGGAACAGTGGTATATATGGTATCACTCATACAAAACTTATAATGGAGATTCTGGACAAAAATGTACAGGGAAGAGGGAAATAAAAATGCAAAGATCTAGGAAGAAATATTCTTCCCGTATCCCTGAAACTTATCTACTACAAAGGTATCTCAAAACTTTATGTGCACAATAGGATAGCATTTCCTAAGGTGTAGTTCATGAAACACAGTTCTATGGGATGTACAAATATTAGTGGCGAAATGAGAAAGATCAAAATAAATAAAAATAAAAAAGGACCTTTCAGGCCTTAAATTTACAAAGGTGAATAGTGACATCTCAGACCTAATAAAGCATCAAAATGATCTCAAATGGTTGTTAAAAGTAACAAATTCCTGGATTTCACCCTGAAGACCCTGATTTACTAGGTCCAGGAGAGACCCAGGAATTTGTCATTTGAACAACTGTCTCGATGACACTGAAGCTGTCAGCCAAGGAACCATTTTGGAGAGTCACTGGGGTTTGACCATGGACAATCTGATGAAAGCAGTTTTTTTAGGGTATATATTTTCAGAAATTACATGCTAGATTCAGTACCACTTTGGCTATCTAGAAAATGAAAGCACCATAGAGACCTTTTTAAAAAAAATTACTCTGAATGGACAGGAGTTTATAGTTTAGCTTTGTTTTCACCCCAGATCTTATCTAAGGAAAGCAACCATCTTTTTCCAATAAGATGCCCAAACACCCCAAATATGTCTGTTTCTTCATTGCCAGGTTAAAAATGAATCTTACATGTACAAAAATAAAATAAAATAAAAGCTTTGGCCATGGCAACATTTATCCTGGAAACAGAAACAATGAAGAATGATGAGTCAAGTTAATGATTTGCAAAATCTTAACAGAAAAAGTTCTGAATAAGTGAGGTGCTAAGTTTGGGATAAATTTTTTCCAAGACTAAATAACTCCAAGTCCACGCCTAGTCACCCTCATATTTTTCATGAAAGTCACTGGAAACATCAAATTATTAATATCCATCTCCTCTTACTTAAAAACATACTTTAACATCTCATCCTGCAAAGTTCAACTTTGGGAAAGCTAACATTAGGGTGGGAAGCACTTATGAATACAAACTTACGCAAAGAACAACTGAAGTTTGGCAACACATAAAAATGTCACATACTTTCACGACAAAACTTTGCTCTTCCAAAAACAAAATAGAGCTCCAAGGACACACACATATGTTCACTTACAAATGCAGCACACACAATCATTCTGGGAACAGCCAGCTACTATACATTGTGCATCAACTCAATAGTGCCGTTCATCTCAATTATTATAGCACAAATAATACTTGCCCTCCCTTTCTCATTAATATTCTCTCAAGGAATGGCTTTCTAGAAAGAAAAAAAAATTCATAAAAATTTCATAATTCCAAGCTACAATAGCAAGTCATACACATAGCTGCAATAAAAAGGCTTTTTCATAAAAAGACTGAACCTGTGGATTTTTCTTAGCAAAATGTAAGCAAGCTTTTTTCGGTTAAAGGTACCTGTAAAATGTGACTTCCCAAATGTGCTTCAAATACTTCAATGGCCAGGGCACTGGGGCTTCTCCTTCGTTGAGCACCTATAACTTAAAGAAAAAAAAAGAAAAGAAAGAAAGAAAGAAAGAAATTAAGTTGGGGCTCCAATTCACACCTTCAGCTTCATTTCTCTTTAATTGTATCACTAGATAGCTACTGTAGCTATAAGATCTGAGAGAATCACAAGCCAGTTTTAACTCTGGTTCTCAGTTGCCTGAGCAAATCAGAACTGAAGCTGAATTTTCATCTCAGAATATCAATTCTACAAACATTAAAATCAGATTTAATGTTTTTCTTTTTGGACTGTTTTCCCTATACTGGAGCAAAAAACATAGGAATGGTCACATTAAAAAAAAAATAAATTAGTAAGCTGCTTTTCTTAAAATTTAGGTATTGTTATTTTTAAAGCAAATACGTATTTCCTTTTCCTCCCAGAGAAACCTGAACATTTAATGTCCTCTAGGCCAGGAAAAAAGCAAACAGGAGTTTTTAAATGTTCTAATGCAATATCTTTATCATAATTTAATAAGCACAACATGTTGGCTAGGAGATTCTCATTAGTGACTGTTTGCACTAGTGTTAAGTATCTCAGGATGGCTGGATTTCATATTTACTGAACATTCACGTGTAACTATTCCTACAGGACCCGGAGGAAGCCCAGGGTGGAAGTTTGTTTAGCCTGTGCCTCGCAGCTCAGTGACTTTCCTTATCTGAATATTTCTGTTCTTCTGCTAAGGTATACTTAGTCTTTCTGTTCCTGGCATGTGTTGTCTGCTGGCACATACACCCAGAGAGCCTCCCGATCCTCAACAGAAGGGCTTACTGCATGATATTTAGGGGATCCAGAATTGTGGGTCATTGCTTCACAATTTCTTTTTTTTGCACGGGGTCATGATTTGCTTTTAAATCTGTTCTAGTTATTCTTCCAGTTTTAAAAAGTCCTCAAACATAAAAATCTACTTTGTTTTCCAGCAATTTATGAAAAAAATATTTAAAACTTTTCCACATTTCAAACAAATACATCCCTTACCTCTTCCTGCTTTTCTTAAAAATTGTATGACAAATTTCAATTCCCTCAAATCTAGACACTATAATTGAAAATATAATTAAACCCTCTATTTTCTTTCTTCTCCAAATGTTTTCAGCTAGTTGACAAGACAATACCAGCAAAATGCTGCTAGGATAATTCTGTTATGTCTCAGTTATTACTAAGTCAGTTAGATCCATACCTTAGTAGGGATTATAATATAAGTGTGCTTAGGATTATTGTGCCGTGCAAAAGTAGGCAGTTCCCCCCTGCAATTGTGAGCTAATGCCTGCCATGTCTGAAAGGCACTCTGAAACTAGTATGAGTGGTAAGTATCACTATTACTTGCAAGAGGAAATAAAAAGGGCATCTTTTTTCCAATGGGAAAATTTATAAAATATAATTGAAGAGTGATTATTATCAAGGAATATTCCAGTTGGAAGGGACTTTAGAGATTGATATTCTAACTTCTTCATTTGCTTCAGAAGCAAAACACACAACTAAAAAACAGAAAAAATCAATTTTCTACCCTAAGATTAATCATTACTATAAGTATAGACATAAGATTTTTAAAGTTTTAATATTAAGATGTACTTAAGACAGTATTACTGGGTGTGTGTGCATTTCTGATTAATTTCCTATTCTAACATGCACATTACTCCCTTCAAAACTCCTTTGGCATTTTTGATAATGCAGCTGTCTTGCTGAATACTGTTTTCAGTTTCTAGAGTGTTAATTGCACATTATGGTAGCTTGGTGTGAATGATCCCACATGAATAAAATCTGCAGTTCTCTCTCTTTTTTTTTAAAGATTGTTGGGGGGAGGGGAGCTTTGGAGAGGCAGAAGGGGGTGTTGAAAAACTTCAAAAGTGTCCACTCTGTTATTGAGGCAGTAATTAGGATTCAGAAAGCTCTTTATTAATAGTTTAAAATTTGGGGGCATTTCAGGACTTCCAATAATGAGGCTTAAAATAAACCCCTGTAACTCACAGAAAAAAATGGACTGATCTCAGAGAACATACGCTGTTCTCCAAAGAACTGGATTAAGAGAAGGGCAGCAGAATAACAGCCACCAATCTATTGAGGACCTTGAAACATCACAGGAAATGAAAGGAACTTGTTCATTCACTAGAAGGTCCAAGGAGTATGCTCCAAAAACAACTACCTTCTTGAAGCATGAACTATACTGCAGGAACTATACTGGGTTCCTGCAGAGGTAATTTAAGTCTGGCCATTGATGGCCATTCTTTTCTCGCCTTTCCTCAATTTAGGGCTCAGCTGTTCTTTAGGTAAGTGGGGCAAATGCATACATAATTAGGAATTTTATTTTAAAAGCTTATTAGTCAGTCTGGGGATCCTCCACGCCTCCATCAGGTCTTCTGTCCACGAGTCCTACACCTGCATAGTTAGTTTCCTTTGTTCTTCAGATCCTCTATAGAAACCCGAGTGTGCATTCTAGTACATGCTAGCATAACACACAGAATCTTGTAAGTGGTTTCATGCTTTTCCCTTCAATGGCATTTTTATTACACTGGAACTTCTCTTGATTTATATGTTTTGCACTTATGCAGGTGATGTGGGGCTGTAATGACAGTTCCTAATTTTACAACCAACATAAATATGTTAAACAGGAACCCATTATGCCCCAGGTAGAAGCCCAGCTCTGACTTGAAGCATTATTGGTGACTGAATAGATGTTAAATGTGTACTTTTATCTTGTACTTTTCATCCCACCACATTTGGGACTTTGAGTACTGAGATAATAATCTGATAACTCAGGAACAATACAAACAGTTATTTTCTTCCTCTATGTTAATCTCATTGTGTTTATGGAGTATCATTTATGCCTAAAGAAAAACTAAAGAGGCGCTTCCTCAATGAGGGTCATCATTCGCAGAAAAGTAATACACTGTTTATGAAGTTCTCTCAGACTGCTGGATTTTGGAAGTTGACAGTTTTGAAAACCATTTGGTAGGCCCCCACACTGCATACTGGGTATTGCTATACAGGTTAATGTTTAATCCGCAGACACTTCAGTCATTTGTCTGTTCAATTAAAAGACAATGCTCTGAAATGTAAAGGATACTAAATCAACCAAAAAAATGCATAGCACATTGCTAAATAAATGGAACATGTAATCCTATATCTGTGAGGACTATATCTCAGTCACTGACAGTGATGAGAATTGTATAATTTGAACAGGTTATATAAACTGGTAAAAGAAAAAAGCCACAGTAATTCAAATTCAATTCAGAAATTACTGAGTACCTATGTGATGCTGAAACTTGCTAGCCACTGTAGGGTAACTAGTGCTATAAAACCTCATAAACATTCCATCAGAAAATTTTAAGCAGTTCAAAACAAACCTAGGCCCAGCATAACATGATCAAGAGAACAACATGATCATCTCATGTTTTTCAAGGGTTAGAAATAAAACACCTAGAGCTTTAAAAGACTTTACATGGAAGCAATGTATAGGGAGAAAGAGTTTTTAAAATTGACTGAAGAAATTCTGATTGCCTCAGAAATATAAAATGATATGATGAATCATTAGGATTGCACATTTGGCCTTTCTCTCATTAAAAAATGGAAGACAAAAAAAAAAAAAGAAAGAAAGAAAACCCCAATCTGAAGCATGTATCTGAAAAATTCGTTTTGTCCCTCAATGGTGTCAGCAAAAAATAACCTAGACTCTTCCACATAACCTTGTGAGGTAGTCTTTGAGAATTAATTAAGTGCAATAAAAGACAATCCCTCTTTGGGGAAATACACCACACACTCCCAGTCATATTCCTAACCAGTGCCCGTCACCTTCAGGGATGCACAGACGCCAGGAAGGCTGAGGATTATCGCTCAGTGGGAGTTTGACCTATTCAGACAAAAGGTCAGCTTGCCATTGAAGAACCCATTAGAAAACAGAAGCAGGCCAGCTCAGTGGACACACGTAATGAACGGCGGAAAAGTCATGAGCCCTTCTTGCCTTGCGTCCCGCGTTGCCCTTTTCCCCCCACCCCTCCTCCNCGCCCCAGCCCCTCCCTGCACAGTTCACACTGGGAGGGTAAGCCACCGCAGCGAGAGAGCAGGGGCGCATTATTTCAGGGATCTCTTGAAAACGACACTCAAAAATGAAGAAGAGGATGGCACTGGGAGGCAGGGTCGCCAAGAAATTGTTTGATTTGGGAAACGTTGTCATTAGCAGATAGGGAATACCATTTTGGGGCTATTTTCTCATCCAACTCTCCCTCCACGGGGAGTCGAGCGGCAGGATGGGTGAACGTAGCTTTAACCTTCTGCAGGTGGTATTTCAAGAGTGGAGTCATCCACCGAGGCAAGTTTGGTGGGTTACCCTCGGAATCTGTTGTGTAAGGGGCAAGACTCTGTTCCTACACTGAGCTTGGGGGAAGAGAGGACTAAAGGAAATCCCGGACATCACTCTCTGGGCTTTAGCCCTTGGGCTAAGCAAAGTCGGAGTCTGGCAAAGAAAAGAGTACAGAATGCTTAATGAGTTTTCCCATGACTACCAAAGAGAAGAAAAGGGATTTCCCTTGAGGAATGTCAATTAGCCTCCTTCATTGTAGGGCAGATGAAGCCAGGGAGGGTTTTCTCAGAAGCCTCAGACATTTATGAAGTATATAGTTGTGTATATGTGTATGTGTGTCTCCCTATAAAAATAAACACTGATATGCTTTTATTGACTATGGGACCAAGTCTTCACTCTGACACTTATTCTTACCGCTCCACCTACTGCCCAAATGCACAGTTTGTACCCTTTCAACACTAAATTCCTCACTGTTCGTGCATGCCCTAAACGCTGGTGGAATTTCAGGTTGCAATGGGGAAGATACTCTGGAATAACCAGTGGTAGGTACCTGATTAACCCAAACAGCAGCACTAAAATCGAAACTGGTGTCAAAAGCCCGATGTGTGGAGTTTCCACACACTACATGAAGCGAATGTCTGAAAACAAAGAACAGCACTTTTTCAATGTATTTTCACCAAGATAAGTTTTTTGCCCCTTAAAATACAGGATAACTGAGAACCAGAGAAAAGAAACAGGGACAGGTATTGTTGATCTGGCATTTGAATGGTAGGTTAACATTAAATAATAAGGAAAAAAAAAAAACCTCCCATATTCAAAAACAGTATAGTATGGGTTTATTTTTAAATTCATATCCAGAATGTTTTAAAAAAATACATTTTTATAATTCATATCTCAAGCATATTAACACATTATATTACCAATTTAGACAAAAGAGATATTTTATCTATTAAAATAACTGAAACTCTAAGAAGTCTTATGCTGATTCAAAAATTCTTTGATGCAACACATTTAAATTTCTCCCACAATTTAAAGATGCATTGAATATATTCAGGAAAAGCATTAAGGGTGATAAGACTGCGAGAGTCTTAATATTTACAAATGAATGGCTGGATTTAAGAAGAAGGAATCATGTCTCCTTTTATCAAAAAAAGCCTATCTGTATGGCTACAACTGGTACAAACTAAGGGGACTTACACAAAACACTCAATGATCTGTTTAAACAAGGATGTGTTTATCATGCACTTCCTATCTTTTGAAGAACTTATACAGTCTTCACATAGTTTTGAACACTTTCTTTACGAAGCTTTTCTTCATCAAAATGGTAAACTGCCTAAAAGTGAAATGGCACCCAAGTATTGCTTTTTTAAGTCTTAAAAATGTTTCTTGTATGAATTACAAGGACTTCTTTTCAGTACGAAGTTTTCATTTTAAGGAGTCATTTTGCCCACCCGCCGTGCTTTTCCTTTGAAGGAAATGAGAGTTATCAAAGCAGGTGTTTCTTCATCTGTAGGCAGGGAAAGAGGAAAATAGTTGCTTTCTAACAATCTGGAAGTTACTAAGGGACCCATTATAGGTACCTTACATGGGTTACATAGAAGTTGATCAACACACTTCTTGAGAGGATCCAAACTTCTGCTTGACAAGGACATTGTTAAGGCAATGGGGTAAGCTGCTGTTTGGAGCGATAGCACTGGAGGTGATGATTAAGCGCTGACAGTCACCATCTTTGAGGTCAGAAACCTCAGGAAAATACAGGCGTGAGCCACAGCCTAGGCTGAAGGTTGGTGAGTGGGGCACCTCAGGGGAGTCCTCAAGAGATGCATGGAGGTATAAGGGCAGGATTGAAGGGACAGATGAGGGTATGCTTTTTTCTTGGTTCTGCGAAGTAACTGTTGCAAATTCAAACAGGACTCTCTAACCACGGTAGGCAACAATCATTTCAATTTAACTTTCTTAATCATTCTCATAACAATGTCTATAAAAAACAGTCACTTTTACAGGACTTGAAATCCAACCACAACTCCAAGCCTTTTCTGAACATATTTTTTGACTTTAACAAAGTGATGCTGCACGGCTTGCTTTGGATGCAGAGCTTAAACTATTTAATTCCCTTCATACAGTGAAGAAAATGAGAATTTCCTCTTTGTATTTACAAAATTTAAAAAAAAAAAGATTATGACTAATTCTTGTCTTTGGATTTCCAGCAGAGATATAGGAGATGTGTATAAGAGACAGGTATTTCAAGAGTGGAGTCATCCACCGAGGCAAGTTTGGTGGGTTACCCTCGGAATCTGTTGTGTAAGGGGCAAGACTCTGTTCCTACACTGAGCTTGGGGGAAGAGAGGACTAAAGGAAATCCCGGACATCACTCTCTGGGCTTTAGCCCTTGGGCTAAGCAAAGTCGGAGTCTGGCAAAGAAAAGAGTACAGAATGCTTAATGAGTTTTCCCATGACTACCAAAGAGAAGAAAAGGGATTTCCCTTGAGGAATGTCAATTAGCCTCCTTCATTGTAGGGCAGATGAAGCCAGGGAGGGTTTTCTCAGAAGCCTCAGACGTTTATGAAGTATATAGTTGTGTATATGTGTATGTGTGTCTCCCTATAAAAATAAACACTGATATGCTTTTATTGACTATGGGACCAAGTCTTCACTCTGACACTTATTCTTACCGCTCCACCTACTGCCCAAATGCACAGTTTGTACCCTTTCAACACTAAATTCCTCACTGTTCGTGCATGCCCTAAACACTGGTGGAGTTTCAGGTTGCAATGGGGAAGATACTCTGGAATAACCAGTGGTAGGTACCTGATTAACCCAAACAGCAGCACTAAAATCGAAACTGGTGTCAAAAGCCCGATGTGTGGAGTTTCCACACACTACATGAAGCGAATGTCTGAAAACAAAGAACAGCACTTTTTCAATGTATTTTCACCAAGATAAGTTTTTTGCCCCTTAAAATACAGGATAACTGAGAACCAGAGAAAAGAAACAGGGACAGGTATTGTTGATCTGGCATTTGAATGGTAGGTTAACATTAAATAATAAGGAAAAAAAAAAAACCTCCCATATTCAAAAACAGTATAGTATGGGTTTATTTTTAAATTCATATCCAGAATGTTTTAAAAAAATACATTTTTATAATTCATATCTCAAGCATATTAACACATTATATTACCAATTTAGACAAAAGAGATATTTTATCTATTAAAATAACTGAAACTCTAAGAAGTCTTATGCTGATTCAAAAATTCTTTGATGCAACACATTTAAATTTCTCCCACAATTTAAAGATGCATTGAATATATTCAGGAAAAGCATTAAGGGTGATAAGACTGCGAGAGTCTTAATATTTACAAATGAATGGCTGGATTTAAGAAGAAGGAATCATGTCTCCTTTTATCAAAAAAAGCCTATCTGTATGGCTACAACTGGTACAAACTAAGGGGACTTACACAAAACACTCAATGATCTGTTTAAACAAGGATGTGTTTATCATGCACTTCCTATCTTTTGAAGAACTTATACAGTCTTCACATAGTTTTGAACACTTTCTTTACGAAGCTTTTCTTCATCAAAATGGTAAACTGCCTAAAAGTGAAATGGCACCCAAGTATTGCTTTTTTAAGTCTTAAAAATGTTTCTTGTATGAATTACAAGGACTTCTTTTCAGTACGAAGTTTTCATTTTAAGGAGTCATTTTGCCCACCCGCCGTGCTTTTCCTTTGAAGGAAATGAGAGTTATCAAAGCAGGTGTTTCTTCATCTGTAGGCAGGGAAAGAGGAAAATAGTTGCTTTCTAACAATCTGGAAGTTACTAAGGGACCCATTATAGGTACCTTACATGGGTTACATAGAAGTTGATCAACACACTTCTTGAGAGGACCCAAACTTCTGCTTGACAAGGACATTGTTAAGGCAATGGGGTAAGCTGCTGTTTGGAGCGATAGCACTGGAGGTGATGATTAAGCGCTGACAGTCACCATCTTTGAGGTCAGAAACCTCAGGAAAATACAGGCGTGAGCCACAGCCTAGGCTGAAGGTTGGTGAGTGGGGCACCTCAGGGGAGTCCTCAAGAGATGCATGGAGGTATAAGGGCAGGATTGAAGGGACAGATGAGGGTATGCTTTTTTCTTGGTTCTGCGAAGTAACTGTTGCAAATTCAAACAGGACTCTCTAACCACGGTAGGCAACAATCATTTCAATTTAACTTTCTTAATCATTCTCATAACAATGTCTATAAAAAACAGTCACTTTTACAGGACTTGAAATCCAACCACAACTCCAAGCCTTTTCTGAACATATTTTTTGACTTTAACAAAGTGATGCTGCACGGCTTGCTTTGGATGCAGAGCTTAAACTATTTAATTCCCTTCATACAGTGAAGAAAATGAGAATTTCCTCTTTGTATTTACAAAATTAAAAAAAAAAAAAGATTATGACTAATTCTTGTCTTTGGATTTCCAGCAGAGATATAGGGTATCATCAATTGCACTCCCTCTCAATTTGGAAAAGTTTGAAGGGTGAGGCAGTTATAAAGTGACCTGAGAACAGAAAGAACTATAGAACAGGAGAACCTCTGAGTGGCAGAGGGTCTTGACTTTTATCTAAAGTGAGCTCAGCAAAAGTTAGCAACTAATTCATTCTGGTTTCAGGGCTACAGCAGCGAACTCCTACTGAGCCTCACTATGAGACAGGCGCGTTGCTGGGCCCTGAGAACACAGAGATGCCGACAGAGAGTCCACTGAGAGAGGCAGTCCTTGTGGCAGAAGGGCCCAGTGGGCCACAGGGAGTGGCACTGCAGACCCCAGCCCAGGCTCCAGGCCTGAACACGTGCCTGAGGCGGGAGGTGCTCTGCCCGAACGCCATCTGAAGCTGTGCTTCTGAGCAACTTCTCTCCTTGTTCCTGATGTTCTTGCTTCTCTTCTGCCTATGATAACCTTCTTCTACAAATCACCTACTCCGTTAAGTCATGAGGGACCGAGTACTCGCCAGCCACAGCTTTCAAAGGGAAAATTAGAGAGGAAACAGACGTCTAATTTGGGATCTGAAAGCAGCACAAACTGCACTAAGTTGGATACTTGTCCTTTAATTGGTGGAAATGACCTCCCCCAATAATAGGCAAAAACTGTTTTTGAGAAGTTGAAATTTTTAATGGGGGTTAGGTTTGGTATGCTCCCTCAATAGGGGCTGAAAAAAAAAAAAGGATTATTATGCTTTCATTTTGCAAAATGTCTTAAAAGCCTTTCAGTTGAGTGCCATTGTAAGACTGTCACCCCTTCTGACCTCAATGACACGTAGACTGTTAGTGGCATGACTTTGCCCAGTAGGAAGGAACTAGAGATTATCATTGAATTGGTACGGTGTCAGTCAGCATGTGTGCATGCGAGGTCGCTTCAGTCGTGTCTGACTCTTTGCAGCCACATGGATTATAGCCCGTCAGGCTCCTCTGTCCATGGAATTCTCCAGGCAAGGATAGTGAATTCCTCCTCCAGGGATCTTCCCAACCCAGGGATTGAAACCACATCTCTTACGTCTCCTGCATTGGCAGGTGGGTTCTTTACCACTACCCCCACCTACACGTAGTGGTAAAAGGAAAAAGTTCACATCTGTTATCATGATTTCAGCCCTCTCAAGTCTGATCCCAAAGCTTCATGTTATGACAACTGTAACATCTGCTACAAATGCTGAGGAAGTCAAGCACAACCTTATTACTTCCATTCTAATGCTCCATCCATCCTTCGGGCTTTCCAAGGCCACTAATATGGCACGGGGGCTAGGAAAAACTGGCTCTGTAGGAAGTAGCTTGTGTCTCTGAGGTAGAAAGAAGGCAGTGTCTCTGAGGTAGAAAGAAGGCAGTGTCTCTGGCCCTTTCCCCTCCCCTCTCTCCTGTTCATCCACTGATATATTCATATTCACATTCTCTCACGTGCTAGCTCACTCTTGGACCCCATCAATGCTTAGTGGTGTGTATAGAGACTTTCTGACAAAGAACAGTAAAAAATAAATAGTTCCATGAAATAGTGGGCTGTTGACACAAGGGACATAATGCTACAATTATAACAGCACCTGCTACTGAAAAAGTCACTGATTGACTTCCAGAGCTCAACCATTTCAGACCATGGTAATACATTTATTGATGAAAAATTTAGTGAACACTTAAAATATGGAAGATATTAACCTCATAGACCTAGGAGCTAGCGATATAAGCCAGGTTCCCATTTCCATTTCTGAATGCTTTCTTAATATGTCAGCAGAAGAAAGCTAAAAGCCTCCATGTGAAATTTGTGTTGAGTCTCTACTTTTAGCTGGGTACCATGTCAGCGGATATAAAAATGAAAGCACTATCCTGACCCTCCAGGTGACCAGAGTCTAGTGTGAAGACATATACATAAGCAAATAAATAAAATCCAATGCATGTGTGACTCTCAACTCTCAACTCTGGATTGGGGCGGGGAGAGTGGCAGCTTCCATATAGGGGCATGCCGGAATTGTGTGTGAAGAGTGAGGTCACATAGACAGTGAACTATAGCAGTCAGGACCCTGGGAGCCACTGGCTGGACATGGAGGCCAGAACAACTTCACCTTCACCTAGCTACACATGCAAGGTTCCAGGCTCACCATCCAGCCGGCTCCAGCCAGCTTCTTCTCAAGCGGCAATCCCAATGGACTGTCACACTCCTACAGACACTTGCATGTCTGGGTGCCACACTTTTACCACAACTTCCTGGGGCTCAACACTATAGCTTAACAGTAACGCAACTACATCCAGGAGGATCAAGGTTCACTCAGCTCTGTCTGAAAACCCAAACTGTACCATTCGACCACTTGCCCTGCCTGCGTCAAAGTTCCTAAAGTGCAGGCCTACACCACAGCAGTCAGCCGGGCACTGTGTGAGGCAATCGGTTACCAAATGGACCGTCCCATCACGCCAGAGCTCTGATGGGAATCTTCCTGCCACAGGTCTCTTGCTGAGGCCATCAGATTCCTCCCCAAGATGCTCTCTGCCCTCTGCTTGCCTGAGTTCAGTGGAAGGACTCACGTTACTGGGAAATAGCTGCACACAGAGGAAAGGATTTGCATTCTGGAGTCAGACTGACCGAGTTTGAAATCCTCCATTTATCTCTATTAGCTGGGTGGGCATGGACAAATTAGGCTCTGGGGACCTCAGTGTCAAGGGAAGATGCTGTGAGGACACGTGACACCCCCACTCTGCTTTTATTTCCCTCCTAAAACTTGTTTGCATGATGTCTCTCTTCTCCATTAAGGACTTCCCCAGCGGCTCAGTTGGTAAAGAAACCGCCTGCAGTGCAGGAGACGCAGCTCTGATCCTTGGGTTGGGAAGATCCCCTGGGGAATGGAATGGCTACCCACTCCAGTGTTTTTGCCTGGAGAATCCCATGGACAGAGGAGCCTGGTGGGCTACAGTCTATGGAGTCGCAAAGAGTTGGACATGACTGAGCAATTAATACTTTCACTTAACACTTTTTCTTTTCCACTCACATTGTTCCCTTCCTTTCCTAAGCTGGAGGAGTCGTCTTGTGCACTGCTGAAACCCTAACAGTTAGATTAGGGCCCAGAACACAGAAGGTGCACAATATATATTTGTGAATAAATGAACAATCTAGAGTTCTAGCCTATGGGAGGTGCTCAGCACATGTCAGCTCTTCCTTCTTGTCATGAAAAGTGGAGGCCTAGTCAAAGATGACTTTTCTAGATCATCATCTGTATCCCAATTTTTACACAAACACTATTTTTCTTAAATATGCCCATTTCTTAGGAATTATTTACCAAACTATTAGAAATATTTGTTCCCCTATATGCTTTACCTAGTTTCTGTCTTTCCTGCAGCCTGATATAAAATCTACAGTGTCACCACAAACCCTGTGAGCCAAGTGCAATCAGGGCCTCAAACCAGTACAAACATTTCACACATACTTGGGCAAAGAGCCAGCAATTCACTGAATGTCAGCAACTGCCCACTGAATTTTCTCTTCAAGATTCACTCATGTACTATTCTAGCAGTAATTGGCATTCATTTTAAGATGCTGAACGCTTCCAACATAACTTGATTAGGTAAATGTACAGAGCTACCAACACTGGAAACCAAAATCACCTCTTACAACCCCACCATCTTCTCTGATTACATACAAACAAAAGCCCACGCAATTATCAATGGTAACTGAGTGGGAACTAGGTCTTGCTTATGTTAGATCAAGGTTTTCATCACCACTGCCATCTGCCTCGTGGGGACCTACAGAGGCTATGATTTACACAGAGTTAAACTATATAAGAAAAATGAACATTATTTGGAGTTTAGAGATTAGTAAACAAGCTGACAAGATTGTCAGGCCTAAAATTAAGAACACACACAAGCATATACTTTCACACTCATCACCACCATGAAACATATCAAGGAGGGAAAAAACCTAATCTGAAGACCTATTATTTAGATCCATGACTTAGCTCAAGCCTCTGTTTGTCAGAGGTTCTTAACATGTTTCTTTCTTTGAATAACAGACATGTTTAAGCAAACTGTCTTCCTAAGGCAATATTTAAACACAAAGCTTTTGTGTATACAATTATAAAAATTCCAGAGAGCCTCTGACACCCATCCATAGACCTCATGTCAAGAATTCTGGCTTTAGACAAGAGCCAGGCACCCACATACAGCCTATACCAGCCTGGCACTTAGTGGGACTGAGCAAATGATTCCTTGAATGAGTAAGTAATCAAATGAACACCCAAATGAATGAATGCAAGGAGACTCAGTCAGAGAGCACACAGCTAAAGCAGACACTTGTATTCCGTGCGGAACTCTGAGTCTGAAAGCAGCAGCCAGTTAGTTGGTTTATTCACAAAAATTGCTTTGTGGAATTATACACTGCTCCTCCCCTTCTAAATGCAGACAGAGGGAGGAAAGGAAAAAGAGATAATGAAGGTTTGCAAATGAAGTGGGTGCAACTGTGCAATCAATCAACGTTTTCTGAAAAAGAATCTGCATCACTTGCCAAAAATCTGAACTGAATAACTGAACCAGCATTCTGATGAGAACGGACTTTGCCACTAGCCAGTCATTTTTGTTTGTCTTCCAGCTGTCTTGCTTCTGTTTTCCAGGAAGCCTCTGGTCTCTTCTTAGCAGGTTCAGGCCTGGGAATTTATTTAATCATGTTCAAATGCTTACTCTGTGCTTATTCTTTTTAATAAATCTCTGCTGACTGTTTAAGAGTAAATACTTAGTATTTATTAATACTGCCTAGTATTATGCTAGTTGAAAAGAATACAACTGCTCATCTAAATATCCACTGATGGCTTACTAAGTGCCAGGTCCTCTTTTCGTGCTAAGTTATAGACGAGGGAACAATGCAGACAGAAAGGCCTTCATGGAGCTGACATCCCAGTGGGGAAGTCAAAACAGCAACAATGACAGCAACGCACACACATCTCAACACGGTCAACAGCATGAAGAAAACGGGGCAGGGGCAAGAAGCAACAGGTCCTTCTGTACAACAAAGGAAAATCAGGGCAAGATCTATCTGACGGGAGATACCAAGAAGGTGAAGGGGTGACGTGATGTACAGGTGAAGGCAAGAGAAAGCGGAAAGGCCCTGAGATGGGAGGAGCTTCTCGGGTTCAGGAAAGGGCAGAGAGCCAACGTCCTCCAGGAACTGAGAGAGTGGGGAAAGGAAAACAGCAAGTGTAGCAAAATAATGGTTTACTTGGAGGGTGTCAGGAAAGAGGGGCATCTCACTCCAGTGAAAGTCAAAGAGGTAAAAGAGAAGAGAGTGTTTCGGCTAGAAATGAGTAGAAATGTTCCAGGCAAACAAGTCAGGGGTTAGCGGTGGAGGTGGCCAGAAAGCATGCCCAGTGGCGCAAGGTCAGCAGGCCAGGTGAGCTCACTACTCCTGCAGGGAAGGAAATTTCAGGGCACCTTGGCAGGCTACGTCACGAGCACTGCAGAGGAGTTTCCAGTTCACACAGAGTAACTGGGATGCGTTTACAGCGTCCTGTAGGGGTTGGAGTTGAGCACAAGTATGTGTTATGTCGACAGCGCAGAGGGGCATGGAGAAGAACTGTGTTTGGAGGGAAGGTGAATAGACTGGCTATTTCACAGTCGAGGCAAGAGATGGGGTTTCCCAGGTGGCGCTAGTGGTAAAGAACTTGCCTGCCAATGCAGGAGACACAAGAAATGCAGGTTTGATCCCTGGATCAGGAAGAGCCCCTGGAGGAGGGAATGGTAACTCACTCCAGCATTCCTACCTGGAGAACCCCGTGGACAGAGGAGCCTGGTGGGCTACAGTCCATGGGGTCACAAGGAGTTGGACATGACCGAGCACACACAGACAGCTGGGGGAAGAGATGAAGATGAGTTAACCCTAGTAAACAAGATAGGAAGATTAGAGAGGAGTTTGCTTCTGAAGGTACTTAGGAGGTAGGATAGAGAGAGCACTGTAACTAACTATTTAGGGGGAAAGAAGAGTCAGGCATGAATTCCAGTTGTTTGGGTTGGCAAACAGTATAGATGGTTCACTCATTCCCTGTGCTAGGACATACTAGAACACGAGATCCTGAACTGGAGGTGTCTTTAGGGCAGGCCCATTGAGATTTGGTGTCCAGTAGACTCAAGGTTCTGGGCTCAGGGGTGGCAGAGACGAGGTCTTGGCGGCAAGTCATACCGATGGGCATAGAAGCTGGGGTGGGGCAGAATGAGGGAGGGCGGGGGGCCGGTGTGGGGAACACTTGCCTTTATAGAGAGCAAGGGGAGAAGCACAGAGCCTGAGAATGAACACCCAGAGGGGCGGTGGGGAGATAAAGAGGTGGCGGTGTTTACAAAGAGCAAGACCGGAACATCTGAAGGAGAGGCTCACCAAGCACATCGGATATCACAAGACAGCACCGAGGTGGGGACGCTGCTGCCAACTGAGGAGTAATGAGAGGTGAGAACCCTGAGTTCTATACTTTAAATTCCTTTGCTAGAAATTTGGAAGTGAAAGGAAGAAGAATAAAGGAGGAAATCTTGGCAAGGAAGAGAAGTAGGAAATGCCCATGGGAAAGAAATTTTTTTTAAGTGACTTGAGGATGTTTATACCCTGAGATAAAGAAGCAAGTAACAAATGTGAGACACAGAAAGATGGGAAATCCTCAAAAGAAGGTACACCACTGTGCAGAGTTTAGGTAAAGCTGAACAATATGTATCATATTTTTAATTCAATATTTTATTATAATCTGAATCTACAAAAATGATGTTCCATGGTGTGGAGACCCATTCCAGTCAATAAGGATTTCAACTTTGGAACAAGTTCTCCTGGATGCTGGTCAGACAACATAATGATCTACAACCCAAGCTTAGGAGTGTATTTCTACAGGACAAGGTGCCAAGCACATCTAAGATCAACCATCACGTCTTCCATCGATTCTCTCCTCCTGTGAGGAGTCTTCATTCTGCAGGGAGTACAGGCTCATTATTTCAGAGCAGCCTCCCTCCCTCCCTCTTTGGAGAAGGCAATGGCACCCCACTCCAGTGCTCTTGCCTGGAAAATCCCATGATGGAGGAGCCTGGTAGGCTGCAGTCCATGGGGTCGCTAAGAGTTGGACACAACTGAGTGACTTGACTTTCACGTTTCACTTTCATGCATTGGAGAAGGAAATGGCAACCCACTCCAGTGTTCTTGCCTGGAGAATCCCAGGGACAGCGGAGCCAGGTGGGCTGCCATCTCTGGGGTCGCACAGAGTCAGACACGACTGAATTGACTTAGCAGTCCCTCCCTCTTAGTTGTCTCCATTGTGTATTTAGGGACATCAAACACTCTTTCCTAAGATCCATGTCTTTCCTGTCAATTTCATGAAAACAGAAAACTCCATATGAGTGGATTTAAAAACATGCTATAAAAAGTACAAGACCCCTCTTTTGTATGATGCTGTGTCGAGGTATTCCCCTCACCTCACACTCCAGTATTGTCCCTCACTTCATGTCTTAGTAATAAAGCTCTCTCCTATTCCAACTGGTCCCCAGTCTTGTCCTTGTATCTCCTGCCAATGCAAAAGCTTTGAAAATGTCACACATAGAGGAGTTACCTGGAATTGTTTTTGGAGTCCCTGCAACTCTCGGATCACAAAAGCAATAAGTACTTCTCCCTCGCAGCCAAGATCTGTCAAATACCCATAGGCAAGTATTGCAACAGATCATTAATATACTCAGGTGTGAACTAAAGGAATATTAACTAATCAGAGAAAACAAAAATGCCTTTTATTTGTGGAAACAAGCAAGTGAAAAGGGAAAGAAGAACCTCCTATCCCTCCTGCTTTATTTAATGAATATTGATTAAGCCCATGAAGAAAGAAGCCAAGAATGGCTGTGTGTAGAACAGAACAAAAAGACCCTGCTTCCCAAGAAATATTTCTTACAGACACAGTGGCTTCAGCTACATCAGTGAGGTGGAATTTTCTACGTGGCAAGAGAGAAGGACATTTTTTTTCCCCCCTCTGGAATTTCCAAAATACTGTTTAAACAAATTGCATCTTCCGCACTCAGAAGAGAATACTAAACGCTCCCCTCAGCTCCCTCAACTTGCTCCTCTTACTAGCTTTCCTCTTCTGTTTCCGGCGAGGGCAGCTCACTCTGGGGCTTCTAGACTGGGACTCCAGGTGCCTTTATTTCCTTGGTCCAATTTCTCTTATGTTTATTTGCAGCGCTGCTGCCACTTTCTTCCTTCCCTCATAATTGGAACCATAGTTGAGAGTGAGAGCAATGAACTCTACGTGCTGCCTTCAGAAGCTGATGGCTTCAGTTTTTTAGAGAGAACTTCTTTCAGTTAGGTCTATCCCGAGGTCTCGCTCTGTCCCTTGTAGTACTCAACAGTTTTCCATCTTAGTCTCTGAGTGGTCAGGAGTACTTTTAAAAATGGGAGGCGGCTATTGCTTGGTACGAAGGGCATAATTCTTGGAGACAGAAACCTTTATTTCTTGTCTCAGCTCTGTCATTTACCCAGCTGATGAACAGGAGACTTAGTCTTGGTTATTAGGTCTCGGTTTCCTCATCTATAGAGTGGGTTTATAACCCCTTGTCCAAAAAGTTGTGGTAAGGGCTAAATACTGATGTTTGGAACAATTTTCTAGTGCCTACCTAGCAAAGAGTAAGGGATACATAAATCTTAATGCAATCTGGATTTTTAAATATCTCTCTGTAGCAAAATAGAAATGAGTGCTGACAAAATGGTTTTGATGAGAAAAATTAAAGGAAGTCACTAAGATGACATTATATAATTAGGTCTTTTCTGATATTTCCTAGGTTGTGTGTGACCTTGAGCCAGTTAAGAAATCTCAGGCAAACACTGTTACCAGGAAGATGAATGGCTATCACCACTCACACCACAGCAGGTTGTTTAGGGATTAAATGAGATAACATAGGCAAGCGTGGTGCAGTATTTGATACAAATGAAGTGTCCACTAAATGTTAGTTCCCCTCCCCTTCTTCAAAGATGTGTATTTCAAGAATCAGATGCAAATGGAGAAAACAAAACAAAAGGAAAAACCCCTACAGATTTTTTAGAGTCAACCAACATCATGGGCTTGCTCACAAATAGGAGTGATATAAATGGTTATTAGAGAGAAAATGTTTTTGGCATTTGTGAAAATCCTTACAACTACAACTGATCTGTGATTTTACATGGTGAGTTTTTAGCTTAACAATCTTTCTAATTGTCAAGGGAGAAAGGTAGCGTGGTGTCTTTGCACTGGGTGCGTCCATACATGTGCCTGTGTATAAGCAGGCATGTATGTATTGATATTCATAAATCTATGTTTATATTCTCACCTGCTAAAAATATATATGTGGTAGGTTTTGAATAGTTTGATTACTTTAAGACTACCTAATGCAGAGGTATGGATAGTTAAATGTGGCCCACTCTAACAATGGTAGCTGCAGAAAGGTTATTTTCCAGGAGGGATAAACAGTAGAAGAAACCCACCAGACCCACATCATCCCGTCCCCTCTGTTCTTCGTCGCTGACTGGCCACGTCCTGTTTGTGGCTAGACCCATCTGGACAGCAGGTGTGGGGCTGCACGGCTGCATGTATCTGATTATTGACCAGGCACTGTTTCCAAAGGGCACAATAAACTGCTGCTGACCCTTGGTAATAACACGTGGCAATCGTCCCTGTTTACACAGCTAAGAGCTCAAAATAAAGGACAACCAATTCTGAATGTTTTAAGACTACACTTTGACCAGCAGCTTTTGACAAAGCCTCCATATATATCAGTCAAATAGTGAACTTGGCGAGCTTGTATAGAGTCTATTAAAGGGGGAATAAGGTTCATGAATTTCAAGCTTGGAGGGCTCTAATTACCTCATGCTCAAACTTTAACTACAAAATTCAGATAAATCGCTGCATTAAACCATAGAAGATCCTCCACCTGATTTGTGCCAGTGCATCTAAAGCTCAGTGAGGCTGATCCCAGAGAGGTTTTTCAAATCAGTCCTAAGGGAATATGTTCCGGACCTGTCTCTAATGAGTATGTACGGATTACTTGGATGTTTTGGTAAAGCTACCTGGTAAATTAGTCAATCTGAAATTTTATTAGCCGCAAAGCACTATAGCAGTCAGTCACATAGCCCAAGAATACTGGGGGAATTAAAGTCATTTTCAGCTTCTATTAGCTAGGTACCAGGAATCTGTTCCAGGCCCTGGTTGGTAGTTGTAACATTAAACTAATTGGCTAATAGCTACAGCTGTCTCTTCAGCACTCTTGTTCTTGGAGGTGTGATCCCTTCTTGAACCAATTTATGTACACCCAGAGGGGGGTCCTATCTTTATTCTAGTTCAGTGTACGATTTGGACTCAAAACCAACCTAAAAAACAGAAAAGAAAAAGGTCTGTATATATAAACCATGGTGCAAAACAGCCAAAGCTGAGCTGACATAATGACAGTCTGAAAGTTAGAATTTAGTGAATATGGGAGACAGAGAAAAATTAGGAAAACAAACACCCCTTTCAAATATTCAAAACATTCATACTTTATCAAAGATGCACTGAGGAGAAGCGTGGATTTCCCTCTGCCTGGTAGAACATTCTCCACGGCTATTTATCTAGTTACAAACTTTTATAGATGTGAAATATTTTAAGAAGTCCTTTAGAAATGGCCTGAGGTAATTTCAAACTTAACAGACCCTGTCCCACCAGAGCTCATTACAGTGGATTTTATAACAAAGTACCCTCTACTTAATTTTCAGAGCCTAGCCAAGCATACTGGAAATGCAGCTGCATTAAGTGCAATTAATGGTACAATAAAAGCAGTGGAGGGCTGTTTAACACCCAAGAACCAGCAGTAAACACTGGCTCCATGCTCTCCAGCAGTCAGTGATGTGTCAAAGCACCTGGAGTGTGAGATTTCTGTATCAAGGGGGAAATGTCTCTCTCCTGCTGGAGAAAAATCTTCTGTCCTTCAACGAGTCTACCTAGAGACTGCACAAAAGGATATAAAGTGATTCCCTCCAGTTATGCCAGAAGCATTCGCTCCCTTTGAGTGGGAGGCCAACATAGTAAGCTCCTATTCCCATCAGCGAGGGAAAAGGACAAATATGATTTTACCAAAAACGAGTCTAACAGCAAGTGACTCATAATGCACAAAATGATTCGTGCGTAACTCAGTTCACTCTCAGAAGTCAGAAAAAAGAAGTGTCTGATCAGAATACTATGTTTACTGGAAAGATCTAAATAAACCCAAAACCCAAAAGGCTGGGGATAGGGTGGGCAGGAGCAATTGTAATGATGTTTGCAAATCTCTTCGATGATGAAGTCATCACTTAGTATTTGAATACGAGAGACATCTACAAGTAAGCAAAAAACCTCACAGACTGATACAGTCATGGTTGTTAGAGCATTTGTCAACTAGTTCATTTATTAAGTACAATATGTAGTCAACTGAGTCTGGGAAGATGATTATACATACGCACTTTCTGTAAGTAATTAAAGCAACTCTATCATGAAAAGTATTTGATTATAACTATCTCTTCTAGACTAGTCTGTATTTAAGGTTCTATCCCTCTGTTTCCACGCCTGGATAAAACTGGTCACTCAACAATATGAACAGACTAGGAGGTACATAAAAGTTGTATTTTTAAGTTAAAAAAAAATCCATGCACTGTAATGTAACACACGCATGAGTGCTCAGTTGTGTCAGACTCTGTGCAACCCCACGTCCTGTAGCTCCTCTGTCCATGGGATTATCTGGGTAAGAATACTGGAGTGAGCTGCCCTTTCCTCATCCAGGGGATCTTCCCGACCCAGGAACTGAACCTACATCTCCTGTGGCTGCCATACTGGCAGGTGGATTCTTTACCACTGAGCCACCTTAAAAATCTCCACCAATCAGCAATTAGTCAAAAGAAATCTTATAAATCATAATACTAAAGACATAGCCTAAAGAAAGAAAACCCACAGACAATCCCCCAATTTCATATTATGAAAAACATGTTTCTAATCTCCCTTCTCGAAAAATACTCCTGAGAGGTTTTACACTGGTTTTGGTTTCTTCAGCTTCCAATGCTCTTGGACTGAAGAGCTAATGACTCAAGAGAGGGGCACAGAAGATCCGTCTGTGAGGCAATGATAATTTGCTCTTGCCTCAAGATCCTGCCACAAGGAAACCTGCTCCCAGGACCTACAGGGCATGACTGTGGTTACTTTCATCACTGGGTTCTAGCATGAGTTTTAGGCTCTGTGAACACAGCTAGGAATCTAACATCCGATAATAACCCATTGACATTATCATTTTTATTTTTTCTAGGAAGGAATGCACTGGTTTTATAAACTGAAAACCTGATCTTTATAAATCTTTCTTATAGATCCTAATTCCTGAGAGGGCAAATATCATAGCTGAAATGCTCCTAACACTGAATTAACATTTCTTGTACACCATATGAAATCATTAGTTGTGTCCAACTCTTTTGCAACCCCATGGACTGTAGCCTGCCAGGCTCCTTTGTCCAAGGATCTTCCTGACTCAGGGATCAAACCCAGGCCTCCCTCACTGCAGGCAGATTCTTTACCATCTGGGCTGTAATATCTGTCATGTACACCATAGTCTTTCCATAAACATATAATGATGATCATGATTAATTTCCAGCAACTGAGAGTGGCTAGTGACGAATGAAATGAGATTCCAAGAAACAGTATCATTCGAGATATTTGTATTTAAGTACTCAGCTGAGATGAGAAAAATATAAGGGAGGGAAGTATGTGGTCTCAGCAGAGGTCGGCTTGTCTCTGGAAACTGCACATTCATCCTTGGGCTGGTTACACCAGCTCATATGCTCCCAGGCAGAGTAATAAAAGCTTAATTCCATATCCTTCCACCTGGCTAACTCAGGCTTTGTGAACACAAGAGAAGGAAGTTAACTTCTAGAATATCAATCTACTTCCTTTCATGAGCTGTAAATGCACTCTAAAGTAAAAGATACATATAAGGATCTCTTGACCTAGTATACCTTTTAGCTTTAAGTGGAATCGACTTTATTTTCCTGTCAACTACAATTTTCACTAAAGACTCCTGACTTCTTTATGGCATAATAAAGTTTTGTCTAGGATTACAATAAAAAGCTTTCATAATACTCATGACCTGAACATTCTGGATTAATTTTTAAATTGCATCTGAAAATCAGTACAAATGGCAATTCGATGTTTATGCTCTTGAAACTGGATTCATCTCCTTGCCTCTCTCAGTTGGTTCATATCTTTTAGGGCAAGTTCGATTATAAAAAGCTGAGTTTAGAAGAGAGCTTTGCATAGCCTCAAGGAAAGTTTATATTTATTTTCAGTTTGATGTATTTTATTTTAGAGTAAATTATTTACTATTTGTGCTCCCTCTGGGAAAATGTAAATATTCTGGGACATATTCCTTTGCTACATCCCTTTCCATTACATTTCCCTTAGCTACCTGACCAGGTGAGGAGGAAAGGAGAGAAGGAGGCATACCAGAGCTTGCATGCAGTCCCTCTCCACTCCCTTCACTACTGACCACCACCCTATCTGTTCCTGGCACCTTCCCTTTCCACTTCCATATCCAGGAGAAGTGGGAGGTAGGGCAACACTTGACTCTGCAGTGTCATACACCAGTAACATTAAACCTGTACCTTGTTTCTCTTCTTCAGGGTTTCATAATGACATTAACTGTGTGATGGGCTGGTCTTACTGCAGGTCCAGGGAAGCAGAAGGGAGCTGCTTATTGACTTACGAAAAGCATTTTATGAAACTAGGTGCAACTAAATCCTTTTAATTACATGAGGATATATAAACTGATGAGTAAAAAATGCTCTTTTATTTGATTCAAATGTTAAATTTCATCCTCACGTATAGCATTTTATTGTTAAGAGCAAGTAACATGAGTTCAAAATGTCATTCCCGTGTGTCTGAGGTCCATTTATTCAGTAAGTATGTACTGACCATCCACTATAATCCAGGGACTCTGATGGCACTAAAGGAAATGACTAGGAACAAGAAGAGACGGCCCCTGCTTTCACAGGGATTACAGTTTTCTGGACGGGTACCGCAGCAAATGAAACTCAGTCCAAAGCATAGCACTGGTTATACCACAGCTGTTGTCATAGAGTCTCAAAATGTCAAAGTACGGATGTCACTGTTGAATAGCAATCTGCCTACTAGTAAACTGGCTGCAAATAAGGATATAGAATAATTTTTACAAATGGAACCTGATGAATCTAAAATGAAGCAGGGCATACCACACTCACTACTGAAAACAGAGAATTAGATGCAACTGTGCACACACTCTGTATTTGTCCTTTTTAAATTCAATGATGTCCAATCCCTGCTTAAGCAAACATACACACTGCCCACCCAAAAGGAACCAAGTTTGTTGCTCTATCCTCTCTTCTTTGCAAAGAAAAGCTCGATGCCCTTGGAAAGGCAGTGTACCCATTTCCAGGAAAAGAGTAATAATGCGCTTGAAGCCAGTTCTTCCACATCTCCATTCACCCAAAGTTTAGGGCTATGATCCTGGTCTGCCCAAAAAGACATAAAGGGAACTTTCCTGGAAGCTTCTGGAAAATGCTTCACACTTCTTCACATTATCTTGAAACATCTTGTATAAGGACCAGTGTATGAAGCTGCAACAATCATTTTCCACCATCACTTGACAAGACTTGAATGGAAAAGTCAACGCACTGCAGATGGCAAAGAAGAAAAATACAACTGAGGTCCTATCTAACCATGGGGAGCCACTGCAGCATCTGGGCTTCCTGCCCCAGACCCCGCTTACCGTGTGATAATTAAATCATGTTATTGTTTAACTCACCACAGGCTGCATACTCTATTATTTGTAGTCAAATATATTTTAACTGCTACATCAGGTAAATTTTGTTTTTAAACCGCAGACGAGACCTCGCATAGTCAATATCAAGGTGTTCCCTCAGTGTTGAGACTTTTAAATTTTTTCACTGAGTGTTCCCAACTTGAGACAATCCTTGTCATGAAAGCCTGCATTAATTAATTGAAGCCTAACATGGAGGAATACGGAGTATGTGGCTGGTTGGGGGTTAAGGGATGATAGTGATGTATATAGAGAAAGCATATGTGGAAACAGACTAAACTGAAAGGAATGGGACCTAGGAATGGTGGTTTCTTAAATGTTAACTACATTTCTGGAAATAGAAATAAGACCCTCTTATGATTCAACCAGATTAGGGAAAAAGAGTTGCTGTGTAAGACTGGGGATGATGCAAAGAGAAGAAAGTGGGAAAAGTGCTCACAAAATAAACCCTAACTCGTTTCTAGAGTTTCAAAGAAGCCCTAGTTTGACAAAAACCTAAAGTTGCTAAATTGCCCCCCATCACACATCCTAGAAATGTGTGGATTCAATTACAGAACGAGAGAGACTACCAGCAGCAAAGATGCTTTTCTTGGAATTTCAATGCAAAGCAAATGTACAGATGTTGGCATAAAAGCCAAACTGAAATGGAATGAAAGATAGAGGTCCAGAGAGAAGATTGGAGAAGATAAAGAATTAAATATGCAGTAAAAGAGACCATTACATGCACAGCATCAAACTTGGACAGCCAAAGCCTTCTGATACTCAGATGCTAGTATTGGTGACATGCACGGGCGAAAGGAAAAAAAATGGGTAAGGGTAACAGAATCAAATACTACATTAAAATCGCTTATCTCTGTGGGCAGGCTGTAAAAATCATATCATTCTCATTGGAAAATAATTCATTAAACTGCACCCCAGCAGGATGTAAAGAACAACACACAGCATATGAAGATATTGAGCAGCAGGGGGCAATAAACTTTATAAAAACTATTAAAGCATGCAACAAAGCAAGATAATACAAGGAGGAAACAATGGAAATGCCAGTCCAATTTCTAAAATAGCCATGTTAATACATAAGTGCAAACACTTCAGGAAAAAAACACACATGCTTATCACATTAAAATGCACGCTTGTGAAACCACCCTTGAGATGTCAAAAGCTGACCTGCCGCAGGGCTGTGAAATAAAAGCCAGCGGGTTGCCACATGGAAAGGCCTGGTCCAGAGAGCTTCACACCAGGTAACCTACTGAAATGCCATAATTGCTTGTAGGTATCTGAGACTGCTCCAGTTACAGACACAGAGGTTAAATGAAAACAGGGCCACACACAGTCCACAACCAGGGATGTACGAGGACACTTGTAGCTCTAAGCTGGTAGGCTTGAGTGCCCTCACCTTCAACCCAGTTTCCTCCCGTGTTTCTGGATGGTTGAGGAAGTAAGCCTACTCATTCAACTGTTCCTGAGTACTGCACAGCTCCGGATCACCTCAGAGCACACTTGGTGTCCATAAGCTGTGTTTTCAAACTGTTTTATTCCCCCACTTCTCCCTGAGCATATGAACCTCCCTCCCATAAAAATGTCTTTGGGATTCCTTACACTCATCATTCTTGTAAGGCCACTTGAGAGATGCTATAGATCTCTGTGTAACACTTTAGTAATTACTTAATGACCAGATAGCCTCCTGCCACTTCACTGGGTGAGGAGGCAAAGGAACGGCCGGGGGGGTGGGGAGAGGGGGGGCATTGGAGGGAAGGATTGGGCATTAGATCAGGGAAGAAAAGAGAAAGGAAAATCTTGTCTCCCAGGGCATGATGGCGGGCCAAGGACTGGTGACAAGATGCTAATAACCCAGAGGTGATGACTGAAATAAAAATGGAACCCTGAAGATAAACTGTGCTCAAGAGGACTTCAGTCTACTTAAAATGATTCTGGAGTGGCCAAGACAAAACTAATGACAACTTCTTTAAATGAAACCTGCTCGTCTCTCCAAAATTATTTCCTAGCCTTCCAAGGCCTAACTGTGCTATAGGGAATCCTCCTCAAGTCAGCAAGATATAGGGTGATTGAAGGAGAACCCAAGATCAGACACCGACAGAAACCAGTGTTGCCATTACCACCTGCTAACCTGACAAGCACTGAATGCAGGCATAGACCATATTTCTGAATCAAACATGGATCCATCCAATAAGCCCGTGACGAAGCAGCGATTTTCACTAACGGTCAAGATCTCCCTTGCTCAACCCTGTTCCCATCTCTCTCTCTCCCTGCCTTTGTCACTCTTTCTTCAGTTGACAGGGGTACTGGGCCATAGTACATACAAATGTCCTATCTGTGTTTCCTTTAACATTTTTCCATAAAACCATGCCCACAATCTCCATCCTTCTACTTCTCCACTGCTCAGATTTCAACAAAAAATAAATCATTTTAGCCAAATTCTGTTTTAAGATTCCTGCTGAGACTTCAGATTTTAGGCTGGAATGAATTTTTATGGCCAAGTTATAAACACCTGATACTCAGCAGGTGCCACTACAATGTATAGTTTTGAGATTACATGTGGCTTCCCTAATTTCAAAAGTTGATCTACTTGAAGATAATTTGTTTTTAAAACTGTCAAGCTATAAAAGCCACTACATTTCTTTTCACTAGCTTATAAAGATTAATTGGAAGTAACACATGGTTGTAATTTATAGGTCAACGAAAATTTTGCCTGTTTTAATAGAGTTTGGCAAAGGAAAATTACACATCCTCAGCTGAAAATTGAGATCAAAGCTACCTATAAATAGAATATCTTGGAAGATTTGTGTATTTGTTTGTTTAAGATCGGAGGTGACAGTGTTGTGGCTCTCTCACTAGAAGGAGCATTTTTACCTAAGATCCCAAGAATAAAACAATCTGGTTCTCTGTAATAATTATTTCTAGATTCCTTTCACAAGGCCCTTGAGCTAGCAGCTTCAACATTACTCAGATAAAAGGTGTAAGAAATCATACCTAGCAAAACTGTAACTGTGGAGTTAACCCAACCTACTGTCAAAATAGAATTTCACAGGAATGATCAGGCATGGTTTCAGCCTTAGGATTAAAAGTTTATTTACTTTTTTATTTTAAGTGGAGGCTAATTACAGTATTGTGGTGGGTTTTGCCATAAACTGACATGAATCAGCATGGCTGTAAATGTGTCCCCTGGTCCCCTTCCCACCTTCTTCCCCATCCCATCCCTCTGGGTTGTCCCAGTACACGGGCTTTGAGTGCCCTACTTCATGCACTGAACTTACACCGGTCATCGAATTCACATATGGTAATATACATGTTTCAGTGCTATTCTCTCAAATCATTCCACCCTTGCCTTCTCCCACAGAGTCCAACGTCTGTTCTTTATATCTGTGTCTCTTTTGCTGTCTTCCATATCGGGTCAACATTACCATCTTTCTAAATTCCATCATATGTGCTAATATGCTCATATGCTATACTGGTGTTTTTCTTTCTGACTTACTTCACTCTGTATAATAGGCTCCAGTTTCATCTACCTCATTAGAACTGTGTTCTTTTTAATAGCTGAGCAATATTCCATTGTGTATATGTACCACACCACAACTTTCTTATCCATTCATCTGCCAGTGAACATCTAGGTTGCTTCCATGTCCTGGTTATTATAAACAGTGCTGCAATGAACATTGGGGTACACATGTCTCTTTCAATTTTGGTTTCCTTGGTGTGTATGCCCAGCAGTGGGATTGCTGGGTCATAAGGCACTGCTATTTCCAGTGTTTAAAGGAATCTCCACACTGTTCTTCACAGTGGCTGTACTAGTTTGCATTCCCACCAACATTGTAAGAGGGTTCCCTTTTCTCCATACCCTGCCCAGCATTTATTGCTTGTAGCCTTTTTGATAGCAACCATTCTGACTGGCATGAGATGGTACCTCATTGTGGTTTTCATTTGCATTTCTCTGATAATGAGTGATGTTGAGCATCTTTTCATGTGTTTGTTAGCCATCTGCATGTCTTCTTTGGAGAAGTGTCTATTTAGTTCTTTGGCCCGTTTTTTGATTGGGTCGTTTATTTTTCTGGAATTGAGCTGCAGGAGTTGCTTGTATATTTTGAGATTAATTATTTGTCCTTTGCTTCATTTCTTTTCACCTTGCTTACAGTTTCTTTCATTATGCAAAAACTTCTAAGTTTAATTAGGCCCCATTTGTATATTTTAGCTTTTATTTCCATTACTCTGGAAATTTAAAGAACCCTAAGAAAACTGACCTGTTTCTTTCACCAAAACAGCGTATTTAGGTACTTTCATGTTTTACCCTTTAACTTATAAAAAACACTCAGGCTATAGGGGGCAATCTTAACAACTGGTAAGTGAACAAAATAGCAGATGCTGAATTTCAAAATATGAAAGCAAAAAATTACTGCTACCTAAAAAGAGAGAGGCCTGGAGTGCTGCGTTTCACGGGGTCGCAAAGAGTCAGACACGACTGAGCGACTGAACTGAGCTAAACTGAAGAAGAGAGAAGTTAAAAAAAAAATTACATATAAACCAACACCAAAATGCTATTCTGATGTAAACTCTTCACACTACATGACTAGCAACAAATAAAATAACCACAACCTTCCATATCTGATGCAGAACCTGCTGATCCAGAGGGTCAACTGTATTAGGACATTTTGTATAAAGGAACTGAACATCTGGACATTTTAATACCCATGGGGTCCTGATATCAATAACTCACAGATACTGAGAGATGACTGTATATGAGTTCCCATTTAGGAAATGGAGACCACAGGTCTTACTAATTTAAAGAAAAGTAACTAAAACTGCAAAAAATCCACTCCAAACCTCACCCCCCCCAAAAAAAAACTGTCCAATCATCAGATTAAGAAAAAAATAGTTAAGCTTTTTGTCTCTGGCTCACTTGTTAATATGACTTCAAATTTTGAGTCCTGGTACTCGGACTATCATCTTATATCCTTACTTATTTTGGATATCCCAAGGTATTACATTCAAGTTCTACCATTTTATCAGTCATATGTTATCTTTAAATTTGGAAGTACACACACATGCACACATCAGAATTTCTTAAAACAAGGATTCAGGGCTAAATCTATAAAAAGAATTGAAATGTTAGTTTGATGGGAATTCTATCTATTAGAAAACGCTACACACAAACACCACTTGATTTTTTTCCCCCTCCAAATTAGACAAAAACCTTCCTGATTATTTATTTATGTCGTTTGGCAGGACTAAAATCAGCCTGTCTCCAAATTTTGCAGCCATCCATGTTTTTTCTAATAAGAACTAATTTTACAAGGTCCTTTCTGGCCAAGAAACTTTCAACCACTATAAACTAGTCAGACACAATACAAGATGATTAGACCAGAGTATATAGACTATGTAGCATAAACTGCCAGTTAAACATTATAGCATGCTTCATTTTAATCATGTAGCTTTCATCTTTTTTGAACACCCTTTTAGCATCTCTTGAAAAAAAGAGGCTTTGAAAAAGCTGAGCTGCTGCTAAACACTGTAAGCTGATGCTGCTACACTGTGCTTTGCCCCACTGCCTCCCCACCCCCGTGAAAACGAAAACGATCAGCCGCAATACTTTAAGGTCTAATAACTGTGGTCTTAAATGAGACAGCACGCAATCGTCGGTTGAAAGGTCAATTCGAATCAGGTTGAAATGCAATAATGTACCATATTCACATTTATCATTATTGTGACAATGTATTTAGTATAACAATAATAAATAAATGGTAGGCCAGCAGAAAACTTTATGGCATGTGTTATTACACATTTAATTACAAGGTTAGTTTATGCCAGGCACAATACGATTAAAACAAAATTCTACATTTCTGATGGCACAAAATGTTAGGTCAAACACAATAAAGTTAAAACAAAATTCCACAGTACTAATGCCATACACACACAAAAGTAAGCCAAATAACTGCAGTGACTTCCCTGAAGGTGTGTGCAAAAACACAGTTTGCATTATATTTTAATGGAAATGAAAGATGTGTAAGCTTCAGATGATGCAATTTCTCATAAAGCCTAATATTAATTCTTAGGTTTTGCCTATTTGATGGCCATGCTATTCAAGAAAAAATTTCGTTTTAACACAAGTGTATTTTGTGATTGTATGGACTCTTCTCAATTTCCTAATGCATTTAGAAAACAAAGTTAATTTTTTAAAATTATTTAAAGTACACTTTATTTTATTTTTCTTGTTGCAGATGCATAGTGTGTGCTCATAACCATAAAATATTAAAACACAGAATAGTATTTAAGCTTATAAAATAGGATGCAATCACCTTACTACACAAATGAATGAAAACCAGAAGTTCAGAGAAGGTGAGTGATTTGCCAAAAATCAAACTGTAACTAGCAATTAGACTCCAGGTCTTCTGCCTATCAGGACAATGCACCTTACATTTCTTCTTTGGGAAAAGAAAAAACAGTTGAAAGAAAACCATGTGATATTTGAGTATAAGTTGTGATAGTACACCAAAACATGCCTAAAAGATTTGGTAATAGCATAGACAAAAGACAATAATGATCTCCATGGATACTGGATCTTCGCAAAGACTTAAAAGGATCTCTCCACCATCACCCTAATTCATGCATATTTAATTGTTTATTTAAAAAACAGATTTATCACAATTCTTACGTAAAAAAAATCAAAAGAAGAAGGGTTTTAGACAAAAGATGGCTTTTAGAATAACTATTCAGAAGAGACATTTACATCTGAGAAATGGACAATAACAAAGTGTTTCTGTTTTATTTTCAAGCTACCCCCCAAATTACCAAGCTTTCTCCTTATAAGGCTCTTTCTTCAACATTGTGGTGAAGGCTCCAGCTAGTGCAACAAGGTATGAAAAAGATATTAAAACCACTTGAATTAAAAAGGAATGATTAACACTGTCTTTATTTATACATGATACGACTCTATAAATAAAATATCCTAAGTGAAGTGAAAGTCATTCAGTTGTATATGACTCTTTGCGACCCCACGGACTATATAGTCCGTGGAATTCTCCAGGCCAGAATACTGGAGTGGGCAGCCTTTCCCTCCTCCAGGGGATCTTCCCAACCCAGGGATCAAACCCAGCTCTCCCACATTGCAGATGGATTCTTTACCAGCTGAGACACCAGGGAAGCCCAAGAATACTGGAGTGGGTAGCATATCACNTTCTCCAGGCCAGAATACTGGAGTGGGCAGCCTTTCCCTCCTCCAGGGGATCTTCCCAACCCAGGGATCAAACCCAGCTCTCCCACATTGCAGATGGATTCTTTACCAGCTGAGACACCAGGGAAGCCCAAGAATACTGGAGTGGGTAGCATATCACTTCTCCAGGAGATCTTCCAACCCACAAATCGAAATGGGGTCTCCTGCATTGCAAGTGGATTCTTTACCAAGCTGAGCTACCAGGGAAGCCCACAAAACAATTTTAGAAATAATACACAAGTCAAGCAAGATTTCAGGATAAAAGATCAACATTCAAATAAAAATCAGCCATAAGTCCATATATTATGAAATATCTGAAGATTAGGAAAACAATTCCATTCACAACAGTCATCAAAAATATTGGTTCAGAGGGCTTCCCTGGTGGCTCAGATAATAAAGAATTGGCTTGCAAGGCAGGAGACCAGGGTTCAGTCCCCGGGTTGGGAGGATCCCCTGGAGAAGAGAATGGCAGCCCACTCCAGTATTCTTGCCTGGGGAATTCCATGGACAGAAGAGTCTGTCAGGCCACAGCTGATAGGGTTGCAAAGACTCAAACATGACTGAATGACTAACACATATATAAATTTGTCAAAGATTTACAATACTTGTAGGCACACTGAGAACTACAAAACATTGCTTAGAGTTTATTAAAGATAATTTAAATAAATGAAATGATATGTGATGCTCATGGTTTGGAAGATTCCATATTGTTAAGACAGGAATTTTTCTCAAATTGATTCAGTGGAATTTCTATCAAAATTGCAACAGACTTTTTTCATAGAAACTAACAAGCTGATTCTAAAATTTATATGAAAATGCAAATGAGCTAGAATAGCTAGAACAATTTTTAAAAAGAACAAAGTTGTAGGACTTACAACATCTAATTTCAAAACTCACTTTAAACCTACAGAAATCAAAACAATGTTGTAATGACATAAGATAGACAGATATATCCATGGAACAAGAGAGAGTTCAGAAAGGAACCCTGACATATATGGTCAACTAATTTTCAATGAAAGTATCAAGACAATTCAAACAGAAAAGAGAGTCTTTTAAAGAAATGTTTCTGAAACAACTGGAGATATATATATATATATCCAGGATAATTATATACATATCCATATATATATCCAGGATAATTATATACATATATCTCCAGGATAATTATACATATATATATATATATATATATATCAAGGATAATTTCCTATTTGATTAACTCAAAGTCAACAGATTAGGAACCTGAGTTACATGTATATATGTGTGTGTGTGTATATATATATGCCTAAACAAATAAGCAAACAAATTTAGGTACTTATACTTTGTACAAAAATGAACCCAAAATGGATCACGGAGTTAAATTGAAGAGCAAAGCTACAAAATTCTAGAAGAGACACTCAGAGAAAATCTTCCTGATTTCAATCAGGCAAAGATTTCTTAAATATGATACTCAAAATATGATGTATAAAAAATACGATNCTTATACTTTGTACAAAAATGAACCCAAAATGGATCACGGAGTTAAATTGAAGAGCAAAGCTACAAAATTCTAGAAGAGACACTCAGAGAAAATCTTCCTGATTTCAATCAGGCAAAGATTTCTTAAATATGATACTCAAAATATGATGTATAAAAAATACGATAAACTGGACCTCATCAAAATTAAAAGTCAAAATACATTCTTAAGAAAATGAAAAGATAAACTACAGACTGGAAGGAAACATCTGCAAATCATAAACCTGATAGAGTATATGTATCCAGAATATATAAAGACCTTTTATAATTCAATTAGAGAAACAACTCAATAAAATGGTTAAATATTTGTAAAATTTTTCACCATTTTACCAAGAAGATAATAAGAATGGACATGAATAAATGAATAAATATAAATATATAAATACATGAAAAGACACTCAACTCATCAATCATTAAGGAAATAGTGGTAGGCAGAATTCTAGTTCAGTTCAGTCGCTCAGTTGTGTCTAACTCTTTGCGACCCCATGAATTGTAGCACGCCAAGCCTCCCTGTTCATTACCATCTCTTGGAGTTCACTCAGACACACGTCCATCGAGTCCATGATGCCATCCAGCCATCTCACCCTTGGTCGTACCCTTCTTCTCCTGCCCCCAATCTTTCCCAGCATCAGAGTCTTTTCCAATGAGTCAACTCTTCGCATGAGGTGGC
>SJYX01018461.1:11076-24549 GCA_006410675.1 Oreotragus oreotragus
GTTGAATAAGCAGGGTGACAATATGCAGTCTTGACGTGCTCCTTTTCCTATTTGGAACCAGTCTGTTGTTCCACGTTCAGTTCTAACTGTCGCTTCTTGACCTGCATACAGATTTCTCAGGAGGCAGGTCAGGTGGTCTGGTATTCCCATCTCTTTCAGAATTTTCACAGTTTGTTCTGACCCACCTAGTCAAAGGCTTTGGGATAGTCAATAAAGCAGAAATAGATGTTTTTTCTGGAACTCTCTTGCTTTTTCCATGATCCAGCGGATGTTGGCAATTTGATCTCTGCCTTTTCTATATCCAGCTTGAACATCTTGAAGTTCATGGACAGAATATTCCAGAATAAAAGGGAGATTCAAAACTGAAAGTTCACATAACTGCTAAGCCATTCTTTCCAGATCATTTACAGTGTCCTGCTCTGTCCTGAGGGAAGGTCTACCCTGAAACTAACACCTTTGAACTTCCCAGACTGCCCAATGAATTTATCTGCAATGGTGGTGTTCATTTCTTGAGAAGTAATAAGGAAAATAGGATGAATTTTAAAGCAGCTTTCACACACCCAAGTGTCAGTACACAAATACTTTTCTGCATCTGAATTCATGAAATAAAAATGAGTATTCCAGTTGATGAATTGAGTACTTTACTATTTTCTATTACTCACTGATTTTCTGGCTTTTCAGATCTGTTACACAGCCTTGATAAGCTTGCATATAAACTATTGAGTGGTTTCATGAAAGCATCAAGCAATGCTCTTAAACTTTTTTAATCATCATCTGTTGATAATACTGGGCGTAGAAGATGTGAATTGTCCAATTAGTGCCTGCATCTGCATTTTAAAAGAAAATGGTGCGCATAATTAAATCCTACAAAAAGGTTCTTTTTTGCTTGAGAATGAACTACAAAGAGTACCCCCCACCCTCAAATAAATCTTGCCTTTCATTTTGTATATTTGTTTTAATTTTTCTCTAGCTGAGATGCCATAAAAACCATCCAGCTCAACATTAGAAATTGAAAATGAATGCTGGAGCGTGATAATGGCAAAGAATAAGAGGAGAATGTCCTGGAATCATAAGCATTTCTTGCAAACAAACCACAAAAAAAAGAGATAATTTATTGCTCTGTGAAGCCCCACAGCTGGCTTAATTGATGTATTTCTCACTTTGTTCATGCAAAAATGAACAAGTGAATATCTGAGTATCTTCCAGACCCTCTCCTTAGAAAATGTGGATCAAGTATCCAACACTTATGGTGGAATGGCTTCTACCGTGAGTGTTCATGAGGTAAACAAGCAGAGCACATTTTGCATGTGCAACATCAGGACCATCTATCCTGGCCAGGCATTCTGAGAGCACCCAAAAGTCCTCCAGGAATCTGGTCCTATCTTCCAGGCTCACCTCATGTCCTACCTCTCTTCTTTTGCTCACTGGGCTTGAGTCACACATACTCTTTCTTTTCCTCAAACCCCAACCTTCTCTTTTTGAGCCTGAAGAACTCCTGAGTTCTTTGCATCTTCTGGTCACATCTCAAATGTCAGCTCCTCAGGAAGATGTTTCAGAATGTCTCCCACACACAATACTCTTAATTTCATTCCTATCTTTTCTTTCTCCAATCTTTCAAAAAAAAAAAAGTTTTTAAGTCCAGAAATTGATTTTATTCATTTCATTCACATAATCCATCATTGGGTCATAAAACGGGCAGTAGGAGGAGAGTTTGGTACCTGGTTTCTAATTCATGTTTCTGCAGTAAAGGGCTGTGTGGCTTGAAGCAAGGTTTCATTTATAAATTGGGGGCTTGAATTCTGAGACCTTGAACTCTCTATCCCCACTCAGCTTCCTGCCTACTGTGATATGACTTTGCCAGTTCTCTGTCTTCATCAGCATAGATTCACTATTCCAGAAATTTTTGCCCAGGAAGAGAAAACAACTTTATTGTACATTCCAAGAACTTATTTGAAAGATCCATCAAATCTTCAGCAGAAAATACTAGCTGACTGTTTATACCTCCAGATCCTTTTAATTGTTTACCTCAAAGTCCTTGCCTTGTTGTGTCTACCAACTCTAAACTATCATATTATGATCCCATCCAATCCTAACAAGATGCCCCTCCTCCCCTAAAGGACCCACCTTAAGCCAGACCTCAACAATCACCCTGACTGCTCCTCCCCAGCTAGATGCAATACTGGCTATGTAGGTAATGTTATCTATGGGGTCACACAGAGTCGGACACGACTGAAGTGACTTAGCAGCAGCAGCAGCAGGTAATGTTTTGTCTTCCCACAGTGAGTGATAAAGTCAGCTCTGACTTATCAACAAGTTGTTCCAATGACTTATGGAGGAGTCTGCATTGGACTGTATGGTTTAAATTAAATCCTTGTCCTCAGAGTTTCATTTATAAATTAAGGAGGTGGGTCTCAAAAGTCACTGAGACCTTCCAGCTTTGATGTTCTCTAAGACCCTTCGGGAAGGCACTCCCTTTCCCTCCTGGTGGTCTTTTTCCAAGCTGAGAGCTTCTTAAAGAAAAGAACAATAGCTTCCTGTGGTTGTCAGAAAGTGGATTCAGGTCAGGCTCTTGGGGTGGCATGGAGTTTAATGGCTGAGTTTTCAAAAGCTAGCTTTCTACTTTCCTCTGCTTGTCACCTCCAGGAGAGAGGAGGTGGCCATTGTTCACTTTTATCTGGCTGCACACAAAAGGCACAGGGGGTAGAAAGAGGCACTGTCTTCTTGGCTAAGAGCCACACTTGATGCCTGAATGGAGCAGCCTCCTGAGGAGGTCTCTTCTCAGCTCCCTCGGGAAGACCTTTGGCTGCAGCCGCAGCAGCAAGTAGCTAATTGTCTCAAGTGCAGTGCTCCTTTCGCTGCACAAACAGAAGCACAAAGCCTTGGGAAGGTGAGAGCTGAACTGACCTCACATCTCTTTGAACAATGTGAAGATGGATTATGAATGGGTATTTTGGAAACATAACAAACACAGTGATTTATATTCATGATTGGCTAATCCCACAGGGGCTTCTGGAAGGGGCACAGAGAAGAGTTCTTTGATCTTTCAGAGTGTGAATTGAGTGAAAAATGATTTCAAAAACCATTCTCTGTGAGGTCCAGAGACCAGAGGGTTGGGCTGTTTATAATGATAATTTGCTTTTTAACCAAACCTTGGATTTGGAAGGTTGAAAGAAGGGCAACATAAGGACTCAAATGTGATTAAGTCATTTGGGGCAGGGGAGTATGGGAATAAAATAAAAAATACATTTAAAATATAAATTTTTATTATCATTACTATTATAAGTTTCAATTAGGTAACAATATATTTTTAAACTGCATGTATTTGACTATCTAATTCAATGAATATCAAATCGAGTTTGGGAATATAGGTACTTGGGTTCTTTGATGCTAATATATAATCTCAATTCCACAGTCCTGCCTCTGTACCCATCCCTCTTTTCTATTTTCCTCTACATCTCTTAATGTGTCCCCTTGGTATAATCTTAGATGTGATAGTTGGGTATTTTAACTATTTCCTTAGTTCCTGACACAGGAGGAATCATGTCAAGAACTCCTTTCATCTTCAAAATGGGCGCCTTTCAATCTGTACACAGGAGCTTTTCTTTTTCTTTTTCTTTTTTTTTTTTTCATTTACTAATACAAGGAATGCCAACACACTTATTTTCATCAAATAAGAAAACTGGACACATACATTGAGGGAAAGGAAAATGTCAGTTTGTTTCTAAATGCTTACACATGGACACATCCTATTTAAACTCTAAGTACTTTTAGGGTCTCATTTAATGCCTTAATCCTGGAAACTCCATGTTTACAGGCCTTGTAACTGGTGGGGTCTTAGAATAATCCAACTTTACTTAAAAAAAAAATTGTTTAAGTTAAATTAGGCTATAATCACTTTACAATGTTGCATGAGTTTCTGCTATACAACAAAGTGTATCAGCTATATGTATACATATTTTCCCTCCCTCTTGAGCTTTCCTCCCACCCCACCTTCCCCATCCAGTCCCTCTAGGACATCATAGAGCAGCAAGCTGAGCTTCCTGTGCTATACAGCAGCTTACCACTAGATATCTATTTAACACATGGTAGTGTATATATCAGAGAAGGCAATGGTACCCTACTCTAGTACTCATGCCTGGAGAATCCCAGGGACAGGGGAGCCTGGTGGGCTGCCGTCTCTGGGGGTAGCACAGACTTGGACACGACTGAAGTGACTTAGCAGCAGCAGCAGTGTATACATGTCATTGCTACTCTCTCAACTCATCCCATGATTAAGCTAAAGAATGGGTCTGAGAGATCCTGAGACAATGCTTTCTACAGAGGCACACTCTGAATATATTCTCTTTATCCCTCCCTCCTTCCTTTCTATTCTACTTGAATGGAAAATGAGCCAGGAATCCTCCTCATGGAGGAAGGCTTGACAGCATTCCCTTTGTCACATCTGTGATAATCAGCCTTCCAGTGCTCACCAGATGATCACACTCTTTCACCTATTTATAAAGAGTATGTGTATTTAAAAAGAGGAGAAAGCCGTGCATCAAAATCAAATTACTCAGTGTAATTACCTTTTCTCCCACTCTGAAAAAAACAGAGCTTCCATTTAACCTGTTCCCATTCAACCAGCATCTTTGCAAATTAACACAGTTAACAATAGGAAAGACGTGTACAGCCAAGGCTCTGAATAATCTCATTATGTATCTCTCAACAATTAAGTACATTAATTAAGTCCCCATTTCAAAGGGGATGTTGATGAAGCCACTCATATTCAGTCCCATCTTTCTGTGCTTCCTCTTCCCATAAGGTTTTGAATAACTTCATTATACCTCAAAGGGTTCGGGTTGATTACCAAAAACATGAGTGACGAGATTATCCTGCATGAGTGACTTCCAAAATCCCAGATGTTCTTTTACTTCTCTTTGTAACAAGGAAGACTTTAGTAACTTGTAGTGTGGTTTCAGAGATCAGAAAAATCTGGGCTCACATCTTGGTTTATCCACTTTGATCTCTGACATCTCTGCCTACTTTCTTTATCTGTCTTAAAAGATCTATAAAAGTATCAAACTCACAAGGTCATTGGGAATATTAACTGATGTAATTAAAGGAAGCCACATAGCTCAGGGCCTAGTTTGTAGTAAACACTCAATAAGTCACAGCTAGTAGTAGTCTTAGTAGCAGCAGTGACAGCAGTATGAACTGAACAATTTAGGCACATGGCTGTATTGTGATAGAGCAAAAGCACAAGAGGCAGATAAACAGAAAACGTGGGCACTGGTTCTGGCTCCTATGAGACCTTTTGACCTGTCTCAGTTACCCTCTACTGTGCAAGACTGTCGTGAGAATAAACCCTGAGAACAGATGTAAATTCACTTTTGAGACTATAGAAACATACATGATTAATGTCATTAGAAAGTCATTTGTAATGTTTTTGTATTTTTCAAGTCTATCAAGAGGGTAATTACAAAAGCACCTAAAATTGTATAAATTTCTGCTCATGACTAGTAATTGCAATACTCAAAGCTCTCCACTACAAAAAAAACAAAATCAAATCAAACTGCTCATGTAAAAAGGAGGTTTGTGTAGAGAAAAACATAACATGAGTATCCATTCATCCATTAAAAATATATTACTGAATATTTACTCTGTTCTAGAAATTGTGCTTGGTATTCAATATATTAAGATGCATCAAGAAGTTAACAGTATATTGGAGAAAAGAAATGAAAAGTACAGTGGGAAACAGGCAAATATATGGCAACAAAAAGCTCACAGATATTTACAAATTAAGAAAACAATGTGAGGCTATGCATGTAATGACTAGTATATCATTATAGAAAGCATGTGGGAAATGGTGGCATACCATGAAGGAGAAAGCTTTTATGGCCACACTTGAAGGAAGAACCCAAGGAAAACTTTGTAGGCAAAAGCAATGTAATTTTCAAGACTTTAAGGAGGAAGGATCTTGGCAAATTAGAGAACTGGAGAGGCATCCAGTATGAGGGGCTTAGTACAAAACACAGGGTCCAAGCAGAAAACACAAATCCAGTTCATTTATTCATCCATCCATTCATTTAGCACACCTTCATTAAGTATCTACTTTGTGTCAGGTACTCCTATAAACCAGACACGTAAAATTTGCCCAAGGTGACTGAATTCACATCCTAATGAGGAGTAAGACAATTAAAAAAAAGAAAAAATGCAGGCTACATCAGCATATAACTAGTATTACACTGAGATCATCTGTGAAAGATGTCTTTGTTCAAACTGCTATAACAGAATACCATGGGCTGGGTGGCTTATAAACAGCCATTTATTTCTCACAGATGTAGAGGCTGGGAAATCCAAGCTCAGTGTGCCAGCAGATTCAGTATCTGGTGAGAGTATGCTTCCTGGATCACAGACAGCTGTTCTCTTGATGTATCGTCACAAGGTAAAAGTGGTAAGGGTGCTCGCCAGGTCTCTTATATAAGAGGACCAATCCTGTTCCTGAGGATTCCACTCTCAAGACCTGATCATCCCAAAAGCCCCAACTCCAAAATTTCAACATGTGAATCCGGGGCAAGGGGGACACAGACTTTCAGCCCATAGCAGAGCAAATGTGAATTGAGAAGAGAAGAGAACTTAGAATGGAGTCCAGGAAACTCCACATCTTGAGTTCAGTGTTAGAAAAGAAGCCAAAACCAGGGGCTGGCAGAAGGATTCTTAGAGGTAGGAGAGTAACAAGAGAGGTGTCAGAGAGATAAAAAAGGAAGGTCAAGGAAAAAGTGACTGAACATGGTGAGGCATTTCCAACCCAAACTGGAAGGTCAGTAATGGATATCTTTTTTTTTCCTTTCTGGAAGGCCACAGGGTTATTTCCACTGCTCACATCCATTAAGTCTCCTCTGCCTTTCCATTTCTCTTAACAGACGTACTTCTTTAGTGACTCCTGGCTACCATATGCTCCTCCAGAACTTTGGTTTGCATGGCCTTTGGCTATATCTCCTATCACCCCCCATCCAGAACCAATTCTACATGAACTGTTAGTTTCAGTACCCTTGTCATCAGCCACAGAGCCAGCCTCACACTGTTGCAGTTCAGAACTTCTGGGAGAGAGAGAGAATCTGATTGGTCTGTCTCAGATCAGGAGTTGACTTTTTGTTCCACCCTTCTCTGACCAACGTGAGGGTCGTCTCACAAGGTTTCTGGTGTTTTCAAGCTAATCCTCACATCCCTTCAGCAGGGTTGTGGGTGGGAAGAGAAAATAATTTTAAAGAAGAGTGTGTGATCTGGGAAGCTACCCCAAAATGGGCTACTCTAATAATGTACCCCAATATATGACATTCCCTTAAATCACTAGCAGATGCCTCTGTGTCTAATAACATGCTCACAATTGTCTTTGTCAAGCAAACCACACTAAAGCATGGTGTTACATTTTAGATACCATATCAAGGGAAGGTAGACACTAATATCAATTCAAACACAGAATGCAATGAACATGAAGTAAAATAGGGCAACAGTAACATTGGGCGAGTGTGTAATTTCCTCGGTTCTGTCTCACTGCAGCAAAAATATGACCAGTGTTTCTGCTCAGTTACAGCTAGGTATAAATGCTGGGCCAGTGTTACAGCTTGGTTACAGCTCAGTTTTATTTGGCAAGCAAAGGAAAACGCATCCTTGAGGCGTGAAGGTGGGCCAACCCAAAAAATGCAAAAAGAGAGAGGTTCAGTTTTGGCTTCTTTTTTTGTGTGTTTTCTCCTCCCACTGAGCCTGCCCTTTGTAAACTGGGCTAGCCAGGAGGGCGATTTGTTCCACCTGAGGTCCTCACTCTGGTCCTCATTCTATCTCCGTGGGCTTTTTCCTTTTAGCCACCACTTCTAGCCTTTTAGCCAACACTATTTTGGAGTCCTTTTTCCTATTCTAACCATCTAACAGTATTATAGCAAGGGGCAAGGGATGGTGGAGACTGTGGTCAAGAAGAAAAAAATGGCATTAATACGTAAGTATGGAATCTAGAAAAATGGTACTAATGAACCTGCTTGCAGGGCAGCAAAGGAAATGAAGACAGAGAGAACAGACTTGTGGACACAATGAGAAGAAGGAGAGAGTCAGGAGTATTGAGAGAGTAGCACTGACATACATATACTACCATGCACAAAACGGATAGCTATCGGAAAGCTGCTGTATGGAATAGGGGGCCCATGTGGCACTCTGAGATGACCTAGAGGGGTGGGATGGGGGAGGTAGGGTGGAAGGGAGGCCCAAGACGGAAGGGACATGTATATATGTATACTTATGACTGATTCACATTGCTGTATGACAGAAACCAACACAACGCCATAAAGCAATTAACCTCCAATTAAAAAAAAAAAAAAAGAGAGGCAACCCCTTCTCACCTCTGGCTGATAATTACCATGCAGGAATGTGGGGTTTGTGTTTGCCAGATCTTCCGATAATTCAAAATGTTTCAAGAAGTGTAGATGAGGATGCAATATTATAAAATCTCTCGATTTAAAGACTAGCAACAACAACAAAAAAGCTCCTTGACCACTGCTGCAAAGGGCAGTTTAAAATAAATCTGCAGGTAAAATCCAGCCTATATGCTCTCTGGGTGACACCTTCACTCTAAATCCTATGCTGGAGAACTTAGAAAAGCACTTGGAAAATCTACTCAATTGGACAATTTTCTATTATTATACTATTATTAAGACACCATCCCAAGTACTTTAAACGTGAAATCTCATTTTATCTTTCCAAGAATCCTGAGAGAAAGGTATTTTGCTATCCTTTTTACAATAGAGAGAAAGGAGGATGAGAAAGCTAAGGGAACTTGTTCAAGGTCACCTATTTAGTTGACCTTGCCTATTGAGTTAGGCAGATTTGTCCTGTGATGAAGCAGGAATCTGAGCCAAAGTTATCTCATTTAAAACCTTGTGATTGCTACGAAATTCCTTAGGTTTCATTATGTCGTGTTTATGCTGCTTCCCTCTCTAAGAATTCAGGATTTCCTTTATCACTACGTTGATGCTCACAGGATCCTCAAGCTCTTTTCTAGTTCAGAGGAGCCATGTCAGTCACTAAACCCTCCGTAGAACGAGCTGCTTGCTCTCAGTGCCAACCCCGCTCTTAGAGATCCCCTAAAATCTCTCTCATGAGGAAGTCTCCTCCAAGAGTTTTTCAGCCCTGGTGGTTTTGAAAGAGAAACGATGCTATCTATGACACAATCAGTTTCCTCATTTATCCTGTTCAAATGGTGGGGGATGGTGGGGAAGGAGAAGGATGTCTGTGAAAGAGTGGGGGTGGGGATCATGGTGTGAAACAGGAAGTGATTCATTGCACATTTATGTATGATTCAGACAGGAGCTGACAGATGCTTAGAAAATCCTTTAGAAAATGGACACAATTTTATAGTCCCAAAGACATTTGATTAAAAATCTAGAGCTTGGCACATTAGAGACCTAGAAGATATATGACCAAGAAAGTAGTAGGAAGGTTCAGAAGTTAACCTGTTCTTCCCAGAACTGGTTAACCTGTGCTTCATCCCACTTCAGGGATGCTGGCTCCAATTCTGCTTCTGATGTAGCCCATCGGTAATTAAATCACGGCCCTGGCTCTCTGTTGCTAAAAAGAACTGGATTTTAAAACAGATCTATTGCTTAGCAAATTCTTGTGGGTCTGGGATTTTCATTCAATTCTGATAAGCTTTTGGCCACCTAACTCTCCTCTCCCCTCAATTTATTAAATACAGAGCAGATTACTTGAACTCCTTGGTGCAGCCCAGGGACCGTATCATTCGAGGAGCTAAAACACATCCTTGGGCTGTTCGGACCAGACAGAAATGAGTTCAGCCTTTCCACTGGGCAGGTGTGTAAACTGAAGGATATGACAGCCATATTTGCAGCAGTGAAGAGAAACTCCACTCTGAGTCAGCCCAAGCTCTTTCCAATTTTTCATACTGCCCCACTCATAAACAAGGGGACAAAGACTCATACTGCAAAATGACCCTTCATCAGTGCTCTTTTGTCTTTCTTTACTCCAACAATAGTTCACACTTACAGAGTGCTTACCATGTGCCTGGCTAAGACCGTTACAAGTGATATTGTTCTTTTTCAATCTTCAGTCTTCTCCAAAATGCTCATTTTGCAAATGAAGAATTTGAAGGCCATCATGGCTCAGTCACACTTCTAAAGACAGTGCCAAGATTTGAACCTAAATTGCTTCAATGCTCAAGCTGTCCTCTTAGCCATATACCATGCCAAGACTAACAAATCACATATTCTAATTTCTCTGCTCATTCAAAGTGCTGGGGAGACTGGCTGAAAGAGCGTGATTCCCTCCCCTTCCCCAACCACCATAATTAGCATCTCCTGAGAGGTATGAGAAATGCAGAAACTCAAAGCCCCACCGAGGCCTGCTAAATCAGCATCCACATGTTCATAGGATGCCCAGGAAAGGCACGGCTGACACACTGAAGTTTGAGAAGGGCTGGACTAGGGGTTCTTCCATAAAGAAACACAGCATAACAGAAAACCTCTTTAAGAGCATTTGGTCAAATACCCTGATTTCCTGGAAAAAGGAACGAAGGCTTCAAGAGTGACTCCCTGGGCCCAACTTCTAGATGGTTAAGTAGTTGATTCATTTTCTTAGGCAGTGATACCAAGTGGATGATAAAGATTGGGGCATTTTCTCTATATATCCTCTGGGCCTCATCACCTCCATCCTCACCCCAGATATTAGGTAAGGGGCAGAGTGCTATAGTCTATCATCTCGAAACTACTCTTATCAAAGAGACCAATAGAACTGTATGTAGTTCAGAGTCAATGTCAGACTCCATTTCTTATAGTCTTATTAAATTCAGCTATGAAGACTAAACAACAACAAAACAAAAACTATATTCAGAGAGTTGATACTTTTCCTCTTGTTAAATTGAACTGTGGGAGGTATCACATGCTGAACTAGTGCATTTCGAAAGACAAAAACCCTAATGGTTTAAGGAGTGTTTTTCCCCATTAACATGTTGCTAAGCAACATTTTTACAATATCAGCAGCTCTATAACTGCAAGCTGAATGAATGTCTGGAAATGGAGAAAGAATCAGAGAAGCAATGACAGTATTTATTGCCCCTGTTAGCATTTCGATACTTCCTTTGCTATTGAAGTTGGAGCGATCTCAAATAGGTTAAAGCAGAGATAATGGAACACTTTCTCCCACTTCTATTAATCATAACCATGTGATATTCATGAGGGTTATGCCCTAATTTTAGCAATGCATTTTTTAAAATTAATTTTTATATTATGAAAAACTTCAAACATGCACAAAAATAAGAGTAGTATCATGAACTCTCATATATACATAAATCAGCTTTAACAATTTTCAACTAATGGCCAATCTTGCTTTACTTATTTCTCCTATTTTCTCCTTATTTGAATGAAATTCCAGACATATTTTAATCTGTAAATACTGCAGTGTTGAACTTGGTAAGGTAAAGGCTTTTTTCTTTTTGTGACAAAAATAAGATCATCATGACTCCTCAATCAAAAGCTAATAATCATTATTCTTTAATGTTAACAAATATCCAATCCATGATCCGATTTCCAATTATGTCATGTTCGCTTTTTCACCACTTTAACGATGATCCAAATAAAGTCTATATTTTAGATGATATATGCCTTAATATTGATTTAATCTATAAGTTCCTCTCCATCTCTTTTTTTCTTTCAATTTATTTAATAAAGAAACCAGATTATTTGTCCTGTAGAGCTTCCTGAAGTATAGATTTTATGCTTGTATCCCTGGGCTATTTGGGAACTATTTGGATCTAAAGTCATAATCAGATTGAGGATTGACTTCTTTTTGGTTTTGTTTTGGCAGGACTAATTCACAAGTGACACTATACTGTTGTTTTAGGAGGCATATGAGATCTGGTTGTCTCTCTTTTTGTGATGTTAACAGAACTCTAAGATATGTATCATGATCCATTAATTCATTACAGATTGTGAAATGATGGTATTCATTTATTACCTGTAATACTTCTATAAAGAGAAACTTGCCTTCACCATCTATTTGGGTACCAAGCAATATGGTTCATATAGGAAAATAGGACAAATGCATGATTCTTTCTTGTTATTCCGTAGTTTTCAAAATACCATGTGGGTTTACTAGTATGCTTCCAGGGTAAGCAGTTTGGATTTGTTTTGTGGTCATCATAGATGAGATCTTTTGCATGCTTCAGTCTTTGACAGCTACTCTTTGTTTATGTTCAAATGGCCAGGGAGAGCATCTTCAAGTTGGCTTAGGTCCATTTTCAGTGTTGGTGGCGGGGAACGGGGTATACAAGGCACGATGCTTTTTGGGAGTGAGTTCTTTAACCATTTTATCTATTTCTTCTATGCATGTCTAATCGTTCTAGACTTTGTGTCTTTAATGAGGCCAAATTTTATGTTATATTCTTCTTTAAAGTCACCCAGTTCATTAGGTTTTCAAATTTAAATGCACAGAGTAGTACAAAATAGTCTCTGAAGACTTTAAATTTCTTCTGTTTGAAGATTATTTCTTCCTTGTCATTGCTAATTTTACATAGGCGTGTGTTCTTTTTTCTGTTTATGTTACCTAGGAGCTTGTCTATATTTATTTTTGCTTTCAAAGAATCAGCTTTTGGACTTATTAATTCTACTCATTCTTTGTTTTCTGACTAAATTCTGCTCTTATGAATTTCTTCTGGTCTCTTTCCCATTACTGTGGTCTTCTTTTCTAGCTTTTGACTTTGTTTTTAATTTGCTTACATTCACAGTCTGATTTTTAGTGTTAGGGATATTCAATGTTCTCAAATTTTCTCTAGTACTACCTTAGCTATATACCATTGATTCTAGTGTATGTGGGTGTGTGGGGGAGGATGGGGGGGGTCAATCCTGTTAATTTTTAAGAAATACAGTGACCCAAGAGTTGTTTAGTAGCAGGATTTATTCCTTTTTTTTTTTTTTTCATTTCCAGGCTAAGGGCATTAACAGTTTTGAATTCATTATTGCTTACTTTAGTGCATAGCACCCAGAGAATGCTCTTAGTATCATCTGCATTATTTCAAATTAACTTTTTCATTTTGCTCTATATGATCAATTCCTGTGGGCACTGCATGTACACATGGAAAGAAAGTATATTCTCTATTATCTGGGCTTACAGCTTGATATCAACAAGATTTATTTTATTGGTTACATTATTTAAGTCTTCTAAATTTCAGCTCACTTTTAGTTCATGTTCTTTGTTAGATATTGAGAAAAATGCATGAACATTTCCTTATAATTGGTGTGTCTATGTTACTTTATCTTTGCATCTTGTTTTTGTTTCTCCTTAATGAAAATACCATGTTCGGTTCAGTTCAGTTCAGTCGCTCAGTCGTGTCCGACTCTTTGTGACCCCATGAATTGCAGCAGGCCTGGCCTCCCTGTCCATCACCAACTCCCAGAGTTCACTCAGACTCACATCCATCAAGTCGGTGATGCCATC
>SJYX01018462.1:6644-22584 GCA_006410675.1 Oreotragus oreotragus
ACCCCACCCCCTAGCGTTTTTCGAACAGGCCTGCCTGTGGATTTTCCAGAACAGAAGGGGTTTTCCAGAATTGGCTGTTCTAGAACCCACTGATGACTCACACCCAAGGCAAATCTGCCCAGGCGGGTCTAAATTCTGCCGAAAAATGTTCCTCCAAACCTCCTGTCCAGCCTCCGTCACTCACAGCCAGGGTCCTCTTCAATGGAAGGGAAAAAAAAAGATACACACACACACTCTGTCTTGGGGACAAGCCCCTGATGCCTACTACAGTCCTTCCAGCCTGTGCACCTCCAAAAGCCCTGGGGGCAGTGACTCAGCTTCCAGAAGTTTGAGGAATGTGACCCCCAAGGGGCAGGAGGCAGAGACCACGTGGGCTGACCAGAGGCAGGGGTGGAGACAGAACAGCCTTGGCCTTCAGGCTCAGCAGGAAGCTAAGGTGCCAAGACTGAGCTCTGAGCTCCGGGACAGCCTGGTTCCCAGACCCCAAATTCCATGATGTCCCCCAAGGAGAAGAGCTTGGAGTCCGAGAGGGTAATCCACATATCCCAGCATGTCCACTCCTGGTCTATACTGTATACACTGAAGGAGCCCAAGACCCCTCTGAAACATACGTGTCAAGGAGGTTCAGTGAGCCAGCAGCACCCGGCTACCTGTGACCACAGAGCCGGACATGTAAGAAATGGTAAATGAGCAGGCGGAGGATTTTGGCAGCCCATAGATGGATTAACCTCACATCCAGAGGGACGATGCAAGGTGAGGAAACTGGGAAGCAGAATGAGCTATTTGACACAATCCCTTTTGAGAAAAATAAAGATCCATGCACAATGGCAATCCATGTTCTGTAAGAACACATTTAAACGGGTGTCAGAGGAGGAGTGGTTAGGTTGCATCTGACTCAATGGACATGAATTTGAGCAAACTTTGGGAGATAGTGAAGGACGGAGGAGCCTGGTGTGCTGCAGTCCATGGGGCTGCAAAGAGTCAAACACGACAACATTTAAATCAATAGGTCAACATTCTTTAAAGAGGTCATATGCATTCATTCATTCAAATAGTCCCTGAGGGCAAGGTCATCTATGGGAGAATAGGAGTTACCATGAAGTTTAGGGATAAAAGGGTATAAACCAGGAAATAAGGGGCTTTGTACAAACATATGTGCCAGGAGCCAAGACGTATGATAAACTTACCTCTCCCCCAGGATCAAAAGAGGAGAAAAAAATCCCCGTGATCCTATCAGCGCTAAGGTTTCTTTTTAGAATAACTTTTCTAAGGGAGAAATTCTATTAAAGACAAAATGCTATCTAATTGTAATGGGTGTTAATTCTTGCATTTGTTTGCCTATTAGCATTATCTGGACAGTTTTTTAAACTGCAGCTGTCTGCAGCTCCCCACCACCACCACCACCCCCAACCAGAGGTTCAGATTTCATTGGCCCAGGATGCAGTGGGTGTCAAAATGTTTTAGGAACTCCCTAAAGGTGCAGCCAGAGTCAGGAAACACTGCTGCGGGTGATAGAGATGTGCAAATGCTAAAGAGTCCCAGGGGGAGGGAGACAGATTGAGGACTCTGGTTAAGGAGCTGGAGGTGCACCTCAAGACTGTCCATCTTGGCAGGAAAACCCCAAGTGGAGTCACGGGAGTAATTTCATCCCTTGAAGATATTTTTGGAGATGCGCATGTGGGTGACCTGTGCACCCTGGGCTTGGGTTTCCAGCAAGGGGCCTGGGGGAAAAGAGGCTGCCTCATCACAGGGTTTTCAAGTTTCTGGGGGAAATTTGACATCAGCAATTGGAAATCCTGGTGCTCAGCCCAGAGCTGTGCCCTTGTTCTGCACTGTGGTTTCCTAGGCGATCCAGACCCTGGCCCAGGCAGGCAGGAAGCTCAGAGCATAGGCAGCCTTGCCGGGCAAGTCTGTACATGCTCTGCGGCTCAGAATTGCTCAGACCCAAGGTGCCTGTTATATGCATATGGGCACGCATGCGCACGCACACACATGGAACGAGTGTCTCGAACACCTTCACCACCCTCTGCAGGGGAAAGAAGATAGAGGTGTTTGAGACATTTAGTTACCCACTCACTCACCCACCTACCTGCCCATGGAGCTGGTGTATCTCACAATCCACATCTAACCCAGCACGCTCCCACCACAGGGCCTTTGCACAGACAGTTCCCAGTGCCAGGGACGCTCCTTCCCCAGATCTCCACATGGCTCATTCCCTCATGCCCTTCTGGTTATGGCTAAAATGCCCAGCAGACCTTTCTCTGATCATTTCCTTTAAACTTACAACCCCCAAACCGGCCAGCACTCCTAACTGTTCAAATTCTGCTTTCTTTTCTCTATAGTCCTTATACCTTCTGACATACTGTGCTTTGTTCATTAAAGAGCCTCTTGATGAAGGTAAAAGAGGAGAGTCAAAGAGCTGGCTTAAAAGTCAACATTCAAAAAACAAAGATCATGGCATCCTGTCCCACCCTCACTTCCTGGCAAATAGATGGGGAAACAATGGAAACAGTCTTTATTTTATTAACCCAAGACTTTATTTTCTTGGACTCCAAAATCACTGTGGATGGTGACTGCAGCCATGAAATTAAAAGACGCTTGCTCCTTGGAAGAAAAGCTATGACAAACCTAGACAGCGTATTAAAAAAGCAGAGACAACGCTTTGCCGACAAAGGTCCATATAGTCAAAGCTATGGTTTTCCCAGTAGTCATGTACAGATTTAGACCACGAGTCATGTGAGAGGTGGACCATAAAGAAGGCTGAGAGCCGAAGAATTGATGCTTTTGAACTATGGTGTTGGAGAAGACTCTTGAGAATCCCTTGGACAGCAAGGAGATCAAACCAGTCAATCCTAAAGGAAATCAACCCTGAATGTTTATTGGAAGGACTGATAGTGAAGCTGAAGCTCCAGATCTTCAGCCATCTGATGCAAAGAGCTGACTCACTGGAAAAGACCCTAATGCTGGGAAAGATTGAAGGTGGGAGGAAAAGGGGGTGACAGACGATGAGATGGTTGAATGGCATCACCGATTCAATGGACACGAGTCTGAGCAAACTCTGGGCAATAGTGAAGGACAGGGAAGCCTGGTGTGCTGCAGTCCATGGGGTCGCCAAGAGTTGGACATGACCGAGCTATGGAACAACAGCAAATTAATGCTGTCCGTCATCCTCTACCAGGGAGTAAGCTCCATGTGGGGAGGGACTTTTGTTTTGCTCTCTGCTGAATCCCCACTGCCTAAATCAATCAATGCCCAGGACATAGTAATAATATCACCTGACACCTTAAATAGTGCTGACAGCGTGCCAGGCATTTTGCTGAAAGCTGTATGTATTGACCAATTGCTCAGTCGTTCAGTGGTATCCAACTATTTGCAACCCAGTGGACCGCAGCCCACCAGGCTCCTCTGCCCATGGAATTTTCCAGGGGATCTCAGGGATAGAACCCGAGTCTCCTGATTCAGGGATAGAACCCGAGTCTCCTGCATTAGTAGGCAGATTCTTTGCCACTGTGCCACCTGGGAAGCCCACTGACTAATTAGTAGATGCTTAATGAACACTTCCTCCCTGGATGGACCAATGCACACCATGAGGTGTTTGCTTAAGTAGAAAGCAGAGACATTGGCACCAGACAACCTGAATCTCTCCAAATCCCAGACCCAGCACATCCAAGCTGGGTGACCTTAAGCAAGTGTCCTAGGCTCTCTGAGCCTTTGTAGTAAAATAGGGATCACAGCCACTCCATAGAGTGGAGGTGAGGCCATTGTGCCAGGCCTGGGAGAAGGAGCTCTTGGAAACCTTAGCAAGTACATAAAGCCCTTCACGGCTGGCACACGAAGCTGGTGACACTCCTTTGTGGTAACTTGAAAAGCACTGGCACCAAGTCCTGCCCTCCCCAAAGCAAGCCCGTGCCTGCGTGTGCCTGTTCCTCCCACAAACACGCCCTGGAAAAAGCCATCGTGCCCCTCCCTCCCTCTTCCCTTGGCCAGCTAGGGAACTCTAGCCCTCCTTCCCTGTTTGCCTTTCTCCCCAGTCCCTGAGCTGGGGAAGCCTCCTGGGGCAGGGCGAAGGGCTGCCTGCTGTGGGATTGGCCCAGGGGCTCACCCCAGGGGAGGAGTCTCCGCAGCCTTGGCCCAAAGCTGGAACTCATTGGGAAGGAGGGTCCCCAGGCCCTAGACTGAGAAAGGGGTAGTTCTAAGCTTCCCGTGTGCCAGGCATAGGGGGCAAGGAAGGCAGGTCCCTTCAGCTCACTGAGTCCCTCTGCAGTCACACAGATCTAGGTTCAAATACCAGCTCCGGCTCTTCCCCACTGTGTGCCCTTCAATGGGTCGCATGCCCTCTCTGTGCCGTATATATTCGTGTATTCAGTATCCACTGAGCCTCTTCACTCAGTAGCCCCATCTACGGGGCCAGACCCTGTGCGGGGGCACTTTTTCTTTCTGTTGTTGTTGTTTGGTTGCTAAGTCGTGTCCGACCCTTTGTGACCCCATGGACTGTAGCCCCCAGGGCTCCTCTGTGCAGGGGCTTTCCCAGGCAAGAATACTGTGAACGTGAAGCAAAAGTGAAAGTTGCTCAGTCGTGTCCGACTCTTGACCCCATGCACTGTCTATCCATGGAATTCTCCAGGCCAGAAAGCTGGAGTGGGCAGTCAGACCCCTTCTCCGGGAGATCTTCCCAACCCAGGGATTGAACCCAGGTCTCCCACAATGCAGGCAGATTCTTTACCAGCTGAGCCACCAGGGAAGCCCAGAATACTGTAGTGGGTTGTCATTTCCTTCTCCAGGAGATCTTCCCAACCCAGGGACAGAACCCCCATCTTGTGCTTGGCAGACAGATTCTTTACTATGGAGTCACCTGGGAAACCCACGCTTTTATTATCATGCTATAAAGTTTGCATAATAATAATAACAAATCACCCACCAGGTTACCGTGCAGATTAAATGAGATACTGTATATAAAATCCTTGGTCCAGTGCAGGCATGTACCATGAGGCGGTCCCTCCTGCCCACCCTACACCCAGCTCCCATCCTGCAGTGTTCAGTCCCTTAGGAGGTTTTTCCTTTGGGATAATTGTTGTTGTTTAATGTCAGACAATAGGAAACTCAGAGTTTGTCTCTGCAGGCGACTTCAGTCCCCTCAGATGTCCAGTCCAGGGCTCAACTTCCATCAACCCACTTATTAAGGTGTAAGGGGTCAGGGCAGGGGTTGCCTATGCAGTAGAGGAGAAGTGTCCTCTTTCTCAGCTTCTAGAATGCGGCTCAGGGAGGGTCGGCTCAAGGTAGAAGGTGGGTCAGTCCTCCAACCCCCAACCCCCCAGCTCCGCCTGAAGAACCAAAGAGCTTTTTGTTCACAACACCCCTCTACCTTCCCAATGCCCCACTCTCCTCCCCACCCCCCGCCTCAGTTCCAGGCAGATTCCCAGCCACGGGGGCCTCCTTGAAGGGTGTCTTGGAGGTAAGAGTCCTGGGCAGGAAGTCAGGAGACTGGGGTCCCATCCAAGCCCTAACACAAACCAGCTGTGGAACTCACACCTCGCTCAGAGCCCTGGGCTGTGGGGGCCTCAATTTCCTTATCCAGCAAATGGGGACTCAAGACCTGTCTCCCTCACCAGTTAGGGCACTGTATGTGCTCCTGGACCAAGTTCAAGCTCTAATCCATCACCCATCACCTCCGCGTGCCCGGAGCCACGTCCTCTAAGATCCAGTCTGAGAGCTGTTGTTAATAGCTGCAGGTGTGGCTGTGTGTGTGCACGTGTGTATATGTGCAGGTGTGTGTCTGTGATTTTGTTTTTAAGTCTTTGAGTCAACCCCTCTCAGATGTCTGGGAGACCCAGTACATAGCCTTCTGGAGCACCTTGAAGATGCTGTAGACAGTGGACACATTTTTCTCTACAGCTCTGGGTGGTAGATATTTTCTGTTTTAGGAGATGTATAGTTTCTGTCACATATAGTTTCTGAGTTTCTGAGCTCAACTCAGCCAAGGCAGTGCACAGTTAACCCCGGACAATACAGAAATGTATGGGGGAATCTGTGTTCCAATAAAACTTTATTTACAAAAACAGTCAGGGAAGGGGCAGATTTGGCCCCAGGACTGGTAGTTTGATGGGCTTCCCAGGTGGCTCAGTGAGTGAAGAATCCACCTGCCAATGCAGGAGATGCAAGATCGATCCTTGGGTCAGGAAGATCCCCTGGAGAAGGGAATGGCAACCCACTCCAGTATTCTTGCCTGGAGAATCCCATGAACAAGGAGCCTGGCAGGCTACAGACCAATGGTGANTGGCTCAGTGAGTGAAGAATCCACCTGCCAATGCAGGAGATGCAAGATCGATCCTTGGGTCAGGAAGATCCCCTGGAGAAGGGAATGGCAACCCACTCCAGTATTCTTGCCTGGAGAATCCCATGAACAAGGAGCCTGGCAGGCTACAGACCAATGGTGATCTCAAAGAGTCAGACACGACGGAGCATGCACGCAGGCCATAGCTCATCACAGAGGAAGTCCTGATCCCTCTAAGCCTCCCATCATGTACAACATACAAGGCTGGACTCTGAGCGCTTGTCATACATGCAGAGTCTCTGGCCCCACCCCAGACCTCCCAAGGTGCTGCGCATTTTAACAAAACGCTGAGGTGATGACCACACGTACGGTAAAGTTTTAAAGCAGAAGGACACGGTCGGGTTTGTTGTTGAGGCAGATCTCTCCGGCTGCCGTTAGGAGGGTGGGCAGAGGGCACAAAGCTGGGAAGAAGATGGCCAGTGAGGAACTGAGAGGCAGGAGGGCCCACACCGAGTCCAGATGGAGAGACACAGAGGGAACAAGGTCACGAGAGGATACGAAGGGCAAAATGTGGCACGCCGAAATGGTCGGAGTGTGCTGAGGGAGGAAGTGCCAGCCCCTAAAATCAGAAGGCTGCTGTTCAAAGGCCAGCACCACACCACTGAGCACATGGGCTTGGCAAATGGCCAAACCTCTCTGGGCCTTAGTTTCCCCATCTGTATAATGGAGATAATAACAATATCTACCTCAGAGGGTGACTGTGAGGATTAATTCAGGTACCATGCTAAGCACAAAGGCTGCCACCTAACAAGCACTCTGTAGACCTCAGCACTTTCTACTCATTCACTCATTCATCCATATGTCCACCTATGTACCCATCCATCCATGCATATATCCACCTATGTACCCATCCATCCATCCACCCATCCATCCATATATCCACCTACATACCCATCCATCCATCCACCCATATATCCACCTACTTACCCATCCATCCATCCACCCATCCATCCATATATCCACCTATGTACCCATCCATCCATCCATCCTTCCATCCATGTATCCATCCATGTCTACTTATCTTCTACCTTTTATCCTTTCTTTTAAAAAATATTTATTTATTTGGCCACACCGGGTCTTATTTGTGGCACACAGCATGTGGGATCTGGTTCCCTCACTAGGGATCAAACCAGGCCCCCTGCATTGGGAACACAGAGTCTTAGCCACTGGACTACCAGGGAATTCCCTTTCTTCTTTTAAAAAAGTCAAACCTTAATGCCAGGAGACCAAGTCTTCTCAGTCTTGGCGCTATTGATATTTGGGGCAGGGTTATTCTGTTATTCTGCACTGTAGGGTGTTTAACTGCATCCCTGGTCTCTACCCACTGGGTGCCAATAGCAGCCCCTCCCAAGTCGTAACGACCAAAAATGTCTCCAAACATTGTCAGATGTTCCCTGGTATAAAATCGTCCCATTGGAGGGCGTTGATCTAGATGTTGTTGTTGTTGTTGTTGTTAGGCTGTGCTGGTGGGAGCAGGGAAGATGCTCACACTGACTTAAAGAATAAACTCTGGAGCAGAACACCTAGACTCAAATCCTGACTCTGCCGTTTACTAGCTGCAGTGGTAAGGGCTTTCAGTTCAGTTCGGTCGCTCAGTCGTGTCCCACTCTCTACGACCCCATGACTCGCAGCACGCCAGGCCTCCCTGTCCATCACCAACTCCTGGAGTTCACTCAGACTCACGTCCATCGAGTCCGTGATGCCATCCAGCCATCTCATCCTGTGTCGTCCCCTTCTCCTCCTGCCCCCAATCCCTCCCAGCATCAGAGTCTTTACCAATGAGTCAACTCTTCGCATGAGGGGGCCAAAGTACTGGACTTTCAGCTTCAGCATCATTCCTTCCAAAGAAATCCCAGGGCTGATCTCCTTCAGAATGGACTGGTTGGATCTCCTTGCAGTCCAAGGGACTCTCAAGAGTCTTCTCCAACTCCACAGTTCAAAAGCATCAATTCTTCAGTGCTCAGCCTTCTTCACAGTCCAACTCTCACATCCACACATGACCACAGGAAAAACCATAGCCTTGACTAGACAGACCTTAGTCGGCACAGTAATGTCTCTGCTTTTCAATATGCTATCTAGGTTGGTCATAACTTTTCTTCCAAGGAGTAAGCATCTTTTAATTTCATGGCTGCAGTCACCATCTGCAGTGATCCTGGAGCCCCCCAAAATAAAGTCTGACACTGTTTCCACTGTTTCCCCATCTATTTCCCATGAAGTGATGGGACCGGGTGCCATGATCTTCGTTTTCTGAATGTTGAGCTTTAAGCCAACTTTTTCACTCTCCTCTTTCACTTTCATCAAGAGGCTTTTTAATTCCTCTTCACTTTCTGCCATAAGGCTGGTGTCATCTGCATATCTGAAGTAAGGGCTTTAGGAAAACATTTGTCCTCAACTGTAAAAGTAATCCCTAAAAGTAATCCCTTCTTCACAGGGTTGTTGGCAACCCACTCCAGTATTCTTGTCTGGGAAATTTCATGGACAGGGGAGCCTGGTGTGCTCCAGTCCATGAAGTTGCAAGGAGCCAGACATGACTGAGCATGCACGCTACACACACACACACACACACACACACACACATACACACAGGGAAAATGAGTTAACATTAGAAAAGCACTTAGAACTCTAGCTGCAAGGAGTGAGGTTAATATGCCTCTTGTGATGGAGAGTTTTTTCTTTCACCTTCTACTTCCAACAGGATGACAAACTAGATGATGATCATCCACATTCAGACCTTGTGAGGGACCAGCTGACATCAAGCCCCAGTCCCAGGCTTGGGGAAACAATTAAGTCCTGGCTGGAAATGGTCTTTGGCCCCAAATGGCAAGGTACATCCTTGCTAGGCGTGCCTAGGACGAAACCAACCTCTCAGCTCAATGGAAAAGTGCTCTGATGTTCCTGGCTAGAACAGAAATCCACCCCAGGGCTTTGAAAGGGGGGACGCTTTTGGCAGTGGTGTTGGTCCTTTCAAAATATCTGCTTGCATCTTGTGACAGCAGACAAAGCCTCCAGGGCCGGGAAATTATTTTTGATGTGAAGGGAAAAGGGGGGATTTAGCAGTTCCAGCCAGCTTTGGGCTTCTGCATGCTTTGTGCAACCTTGCAAATTTATTGTTTTCCAAATTGCGTGCAGCCAAGGGGTTTCCAAGGAGATGCCTGACTCAGGGCAGTTCCCCCAGCTTCGGAAAGCAGAAAGCAGCTTGGAATCCTTTTTCTGGTCAAATGGTGGAAGATTTTCAATTGCAGCTGAGCCCAGGGGCAAGAGCTAGCGGAGGAGGGCTCCAAAGGGACTTGGCCAGAAATGCAAGTCGTGAAAGAGCCAGAGTGGCGAATCTCAAACTCGGCCCACTTGATGTCTGGGGCCACACCTTTGTTGTTGGGAGGGTGGACTGTCTTGTGCATCGACATGCTTAGCAGCATCCCTGGATCCCACCTACTATCTGTGTCTGTTAGGAGCACCCTGCCCCCTTCCCCCTCCACATGGCAAGTTGTAACAACCAAAATGTCTCCAGACGTTGGCAGATGCCACTGGGGAATAAATTCAGCCAGGGTGAGAATTACTACTCTGAGGAGAGACGTTGAGTCAACCCTACTCACAGCTGTTTCTGTCCAGAGGCTGCCTTCAGACAATGCCAGGCCAGTACACATACAAGCTGCTCAGAGGTCATCTGGGGTCAGGTGTCCTGAAAGTCCTGGAGGGGCGGAGGCTCCCTGCTACAGAGGATGCTTGTACGATTCTGTGAAAATTCCTGAGCATCCAGTATCTCAGGCCTTCAAGCATCTTCTTAATGCTTATCACAATTTTCATTAATGAGGTTTTTACTTATTAAAAAAATATTTATTTATTTGGCTTCACTGTGTCTTAGTTGCAGTACTCAAATTCTTAGTTTTGGCACGTGGGATCTAGTTCTTGGAGTGAACCCAGGCCCCCTGCATTGGGAACCCAGAGTCTTAGCCACTGGACCACCATGAAAGTTCCTACTTTAAAAAGAAATGATCTGTCCCACTGGAACCTAGGGCTTTGCTGGTGTAGCAGTGGTAAAGAATCCACTTGCCAATTCAGGAAATGCAGGAGACACAGGTTCAATCCCTAGGTCTGGAAGATTCCCCTGGAGAAGGAAATGACAACTTATGCCAGTATTCTTGCCTGGGAAATTCCATGGATGGAGGAGCCCAGCAGGCTACAATTTCTGGGATAGCAAAAGAGTCGGACACGACTTAGTGGCTAAACAACAAACTAGAACATAAGCACAGGGGCAGGGCCCACTGGACCCCATGCTCCTAACTCAGAGTCTAGCACACTGCATGTGCTTTTAGTAAATACTGTGTTAGCCAAAGAGTTTGTCTGGGATTTTCTGCAAGATGCTAACGAACTTTTTGGCTAAACCAATACTTCTCAGGGAGAGAGGATTGGATTAGCAAACACTTACTTATTGCACATTTGCACCTGGCAGGCACACTTGGAAGACTGGTGAAAACTTGGATGTCTGGACCCCAGAGTTTCTGAGTCAGGATGTCCAGGATGGGGCCCAAGGACGTGCACTTCCTTCTAACAAGTTCCCAGATGATACTGATACAGTTGGTTCAGGACCGCACCTTGAGAACCACTGGTCTGAATGCTGATCCTTTCATTCTCAACCTTGGCTGGGGAGTTTAAAAGATTGGATGCCCAGGCTATATCCCAACCAATCAAGTCATAATCCCTAGAGATGCAGGTGATTCCAATGTGCGAGTGTTGAGAATTGCTCAGCTGTATCTTTTCCTGGGCAAGCTCGGGGAGACAGTGAGGGACAGGGAAGCCTGGTGTGCTGCAGTCCATGGGGTTGCAAAGAGCTGGACATGACTTAGCAACTGAACAACAGCAATCTTTTCTTTTCATCCTTGCAGGATTATTCCTCTCTCAGAGATTAGGAAACTGAGACTCAGAGGAGTTAGTTAGTTTACCAGATGCAACTCTGGTCTTTAGATCCCAGAGGCCATATCCTTTCAGTTTGCTTGTCCTTCCCTGTCAGCCCAGGTTATAAATCAGACCACAGGTTGGTTGGCTTGTTTTACCATTTTTACAGTTAATAGTCACTGAGCAATTATGAAGTGACCAGTGTGGATGCTCTTATTCCCAGAGCAAACATTTGCCAATCATTATTGCTCCCATTTGACTGAGACACAGAGAGGCAGGGCAACCTGACCTTGGCCACGTAGTTAGGAAGTGCTGGAGCCAGAAGTGAACCCAAGCATCTTCACTGCACTGTGGGGGCTCACGTGTGGGAGAAGCATGAGGAGATGGAAGGGGAGACTGGACCAGGGGGCAAGCCCATGTGCAAGCCAGGAGTGGAGGTGAGGATGGGCAGCGGGTCTCAAGAAGGCAAGGGAGACGTCACACCTTGGAAGAAACCTGGAGACTGTTGGCACACACCCGTACTCAGGAGGCGCCCAGGCAGCCCTCTGCCTCTTCCAGGCTGCATCTTACTGTCTTACTGTCTTCTTGTCTCAGCAGAAACCAATCCCAGGGATTGCCCCGCCCATGGCTTCCAGTCAAAGCATATGATTGGCTAATACCAACTGCAAAGTGCACTCTTAGCTTCCCTGAGCATCAGTGGTTCACAAAGTGAGCTCAAAACACCCTCACTAGCACCATCCCCAGCTCCAGCCCTGGCCGTGCTGACCTTGCTCATTTTCTCCCTTCTCTCCTGTCTGGTCCCTCCAGCTTTCGGCATTTGTTGGCTACTCTCCCAGTTCTGGACCTTGGCTCTGTTTTCCTGATTCCAGCAGCGTCTCTCTCACTTGGCACAGTGTCACTGTGAACAGATAACTGGTGGACATGGCACCCCCTCCATCACCTCACCGTTTGGCACAGCCCTCAGAGCCACCTATATCTGAGCTCTCATGGACCCCCTCATGCTGGGTGTCCCTAGGCACACCTCCCCTCACCCCACAAAAAACAGTGATGAGACCTGAGCCCACACGACACCAGGGAACCGCTGATTCCTGCTGGTACTAAGACGAGCATCAGGCAGAGAACTGCTGCACACGGGGCTTTTCCTGATGGTTACCTTGCCGTGTCTACATACCCACAAGGGCTCGATGGCTCAGTCGTGTCAGACCCTGTGCCACCCCATGGACTGTAGCCCCCCAGGCTCCTCTGTCCAGGGGATTCTCCAGGCAAGAAAAATGGAGTGGGTTGCCATGCCCTCCTTCAGGGGATCTTCCCAACCCAGGGATCCAACCTGCATCTCTTGTGTCTCTTGCATTGGCAGGTGAATTCTTTACCACTGAGCCACCTGGAAAACCTCTAGTTATTTAATCTGTTTCTTCAAATCAATGCCCTTTTCAGCCTTGAACAAATGTGTTTGAAATGGCACCTTTAAAGTATTGCCATATGTAGAAAGGGATTCCTTGGTAACTCAGCTGGTAAAGAATTCACCTACAATGCAGGAGACCCTGGTTCATCTTCCAGGTCAGGAAGATTCACTGCAGATGGGATAGGCTAACCACTCCAGTATTCTTGGGCTTCCCTGGTGGCTCAGCCGATAAAGAAACTGTCTACAATGAGGGAGACCTGGGTTCAATCCCTGGGTTGGGAAGATTCCACAGAGAAGGGAATGGCTACCCAGTCCAGTATTGTGGCCTGGAGAATTCCATAGACTCTATAGTCCACGGGGTCACAAAGAGTCAGACACAGCTGAGCAATTTTCACATATGTAGACTACAAGTATCTCCTGCCATAGATAGAGGGTCCCATCGTGGTAAAGAAGATGGGGAAAGACCTTAATTTCAAAGGATCAGTGCAGCCTGAGACTTGAAGTCTGCCTGGAAAGAGATATTCCCAAACCAAAGAGAGATGGCAAAGACAGACTAGGGTCACATCAGGCCTCATTGCTCGACACCATTGGAAGGACTGATGGAGGGAACCGGAAACAAGAACGTTCCCAGCAGACACGATGGTCTTTAAGGCCTGGCCTGCCCACTCCTCTCCAGCCTATCTACCGAGGCACAGGGGCAGGCAGGCTGGCTCCCCAGCACTTGTGCTCGGCCGGTTATGGAAACGAGCTGTCAGGAGCTTGGCTGCTGGCTCTGGTGCTGGAAGGGATCCAACTGCTTGCGAAGCACAAAAGCGTTTCCCACTCCACCGTGGGGTCCAAGCCTTGTTGGACAAACGGAGGGGCTGGCAGCAGGCACTGGGGCCCTCAGACGGTGACTGCAGGCCCTCACCCCCGTAGACAGCGCACACCCTACTGCCCCCCACCCTCCTGGGGGAGGAGAGGTTCTGCTGGTGTTAATGACCAATTGGAAGTCAAAGCCCCAAAGAAACTTCAGAGTGAAAGCAGAAACCTTTCAAGGTGAAAACTCAGAGCCCCTGTGTTCTCTACATTCCTTTCCAGGCCTGGCTGCTTTCTTGCATTTCCTCCGATGTACAGAGCAGATGTGGGAAAAGATGGGGAAAAAAATGGAAAGAGTTGCAGATTTTATTTTCTTGGGCTCCAAAATCACTTCAGACAGTGACTGCAGCCATGAAATTAAAAGACGCTTGCTACTTGGAAGAAAAGTTATGACCAGTCTAGACGGCGTATTAAAAAGCAGAGAAATCACTTTGCCAACAAAGGTCTGTAGAGTCAAAGCTATGGTTTTTCCAGCAGTCATGTATGGATGTGAGAATTGGACCATAACAAAGGCTGAGCGCTAAAGAATTAATGCTTTGGAAGTGTGGTGTTGGAGAAGATTCTCGAGAGTCCCTTGGACAGCAAGGAGATCAAACCAATCAATCCTAAAGGAAATCAACCCTGAATATTCATTTGAAAGACTCACGCTGAAGCTGCAGCTCCAGTACTTTGGCCACCTGAGGAGAAGAGCCTACTCAGTGGAAAAGACCCTGATGCCGGGGAAGATTGAGGGCAAGGGGAGAAGAGAACTGTTGATGAATATTAGGGTTGCTGTGGTGTATCCATATGATACCTACCAGGGCTGCTGCTGCTGCTAAGTTGCTTCAGTCATGTCCGAATCTGTGTGATCCCAGAGACAGCAGCCCGCCAGGTTCCCCCGTCCCTGGGATTCTCCAGGCAAGAACACTGGAGTGGGTTGCCATGTCCTTCTCCAATGCATGAAAGTGAAAAGTGAAAGTGAAGTCACTCAGTCGTGTCCGACTTGTAGCGACCCCATGGACTGCAGCCTACCAGGCTCCTCCATCCATGGGATTCTCCAGGCAAGAGTACTGGAGTGGGGTACCATTGCCTTCTCCGACCTACCAGGGGTAGTACCTATCAATACAATACAGTATCCATTCAAGACAAATAAGACTCAGGAATAAGAAGGAACAAACTAGGGATCTCAACTATGCTGAATGGGAAAAGGCCTAATGAAAAAAGAGTGGATAGGGTATGGTGCCCTTTATGTAATTATTCTGGAAAATGCAAACTAATCTGTAGTGACAGAAAGCAGATCAGTGGTTGTGTTGGGAATAGGGGGTGGGGGTCAGGAGGGAGAGATGACAAGGGACAGAAGGAAATCTTTTTGTATGTTCACTACCTTGCTTGAGATGGCAGCTTCATGACATATGTGTGTCAAAGCTTCTTAGATTCTACACTTGAAATATAAGTTAATTACATGTCAAGTAAAAATAGAGCTGTTAAAAACATGAGGGTCCAAATAATATGTGGGCCAAGTTTAACCCCTGGACTATAAGTATTTATCCTCTGATTTTAAATCCCCTCCAGGGATTTCCCTGGTAGTCCAGTGATTAAGATTTTACTTTCTCTTGCAGGGGATGAGGGAGCTAAGATTCCACATGCTTCATGGTCAAAAAATCAAAACATAAAACAGAAGCAATATTGTAACACATTCAGTAAAGACTTTAAAAATGGTCTACATTTAAAAAAAAAGAAAAAGAAAACCCACTCCATCCGCATTTACTTAGACTTCATCAGGCACCGTGCATTTTGGGAGGCACTGAGGTTGCAAAGGCACGGTGAGAAATTCCCATGACACCAGTGGTGCAGAGAGGCCTGGCCAAGGTGAAGATGGTGGCAGAGACAGCCTGTCACCTGTATTCTCCAGTTAAACTCTCAAGGTTTCCTGAAGAATCTAAAGCAATTGAACTTTTTCTCTCTGTAAATCTAGTCGTCCTATTGAAGGATCGAATGCCCTCTCAACAAGCTGCTAGCCCATCAGCTGGCAACATCAAAAGCAAGCAGAGCACTTAGAAGGCCTCAGCAATGGTCCAGGCAAGAAACCATGGAGGCTCAGGTCAGAGCAGAAGCAGAGGAGGAGGGGGGAGTGAGGAGCTTCTGAAATTTGAATCAACAGGATTTACTGATGGAGAGGATGGGGGCATGGGAGAGAAAGAGCTGCATCCAGGTGGACTCTGAGATTCAGGATTGAGTCCTGGAAGCTTCTGGAAGCATCTGGAAGTGCGAGCTACCAACTGAGATGGGGGAAGGGGCTCCAGGTGAAGGAGAGTGAACAAGAAAGTTCCCAGCTTGAAACCTGGCTCATTCTGTTTGCTACAGGAAAGCCTTCAGCCAGGGGGGTGGGGGGAGGGGCTGTCTCTTATACACATCTAGATGTGTATAAGAGACAGCTCTGAGCCAGAGAAAATATGTTTAAATAAAAGATAAGGTCT
>SJYX01018462.1:23388-39091 GCA_006410675.1 Oreotragus oreotragus
GGGGGAAGGGAGGTAGAGGGGGGAGGCTGCTGAGCAGAAGCAGAGAAATCTGATTCCTCTCTCAGACAGCCAGTCAAAGCTAAGCTTCTGCCTTATCCTGACTCCCCAGCTCCTAACGTCATTTGCTCCCACCACATTAGTAATCAAGATGGAAAATAAGATTTTGATTCAAGGGCATGCATCTCCAAGGGGCGGCAGAAGCCCCAGAGGGACATATACATCTTCATAAATCCAGGAAGATCTGTGTGGCAGGCTGAGCCGGCCTGAGCCGGCCAGATCCCTCCAGGAAGGAACGGCTGGGCTTGGCTCAAAAGCTTGGAAGTAAAATACAATTAGAGAAAATCTGATTAGAATGGGATGACTGCGCCTTGCCCCTTGGAAAGATTTGGTTCCCCCAATATTTTTGAGTCTGGAAGAGAGAGGGAGGAGGAAGGAGTGAGAGAAGAAGCAGACAGCTTAAAATTGTCAAGATCAACTTGCTCTGCAACCTGCACTCTTGCCTGCTTCTCACCAGCAGCACTGGGGACCCCGGAGGTTGTTCACAATGCAGATTCTCAGGCTCAACTCCAGACCTCGGTCAGGATCTGCATTTCGATGCAATCCTCAGGTAACATGGATGATTACAGCACAGAAAATAATAGTTGAGACACAAGTTTATTTTGCCGTTCTCCAAGAGTCAGGGGCTTCACAGGTAGGACTAGTGGTAAGAACCCGCCTGCCAACACAGCAGACACAAGAGACGTGGGTTCGATCCCTGGGTCGGGAAGATCCACTGGAGGAGAGCAAGGCAGCCCACTGCAGTATTCTTGCCTGGAAAACCCAATGGACAGAGGAGTCTGGTGGGCTACAATCGATGAGGTTGCAAAGAGTTGGACACAACTGAAGGGACTTATGCACACAAGAGTCAGGCTTTCACCCACCATCTTTACCACTATAGGCATATCCCCTCACACCATTTGTAACGTGGTTAATAAACTTTTGAAATCAATTGTCTTAAAAAATTTTTTTAATTTATTTGTTTAAAAATAAAATGTTACATCACTATTATCAGTGGAAAATCGGCATCGTTTGCCATAATGGAAATAACCATTAAAATGCACAAACAAGATGAGAGTAGAAGCGCGTGTGATTTAAACTCTGGGTACAGCTGCCAGCCCAAAGGTCTCAGCCTAAGGTCCACACCCTCTGCTTCAAAGGGAGATCAGTTGGAGTGAAAGAGCTGAGGAAGGCATTGTAGCATCCAATCGAGACTTTCCTCTTGAGAGCATCACAAGGGTTGAAGAGGACTTCACTGATGGTCCAGTGGTCAGGAACCCGCCTCCCAAAGGAGGGGACATGGGTTCCATCCCTGGTCTGGGAACTAAGACCCCAAGTGCCAAGGCAGAGCAACAAAGCCCATGCCGCAACTGGAGAAGCCTGTGCCCAACTGGAGAAGCCTGTGCCGCAACTGGAGAAGCCCGTGCGCCCCAGTGAGGGGCCCACAGCTGCAGTGAAGACCCAGCACAGCCAAAATGCTAAGAAGGAAACACCTTCTCGCTATGCGGTTGCATGCTGTTAATGCTGCTTCCTTGCAAACACACCCAGTCATTTCCCCTGCCAGGACCTCACGCCCACAGCTGCAGAATAAGTGCTGTGGGATCACAGCATGCCTCCCGCCCCCATGCCTCCCTCCCCGCCAGGTCCTTGTATCTTTCCCCCCAGGTTGAATCTCCCTCTAAAGCGCACCTTGGATTGGGTAATTTGGAGACAAGCCCCTCCTCTGGCCACGCCCCTTCCCTGGCCACTCCCCCCACTGGGGGCCTGGTTTTCAGGAGCTATCAGTTAGTTCTCAAAGGCAGCAACTCACTCTGTGACCATCAAATGCTTCAGTTCAAAGAGGTCACTGGCCATTCTTTAAGCAGTGGTCAGTATGATTGGGTGACATCCCAAGGCCTCAAAGTGTGAGGACCCAGGATAAGTTACAAGGCTTGGGGTGTGGCCTTGAGGATAGACCCCCCAATGATCGTGGTAGACAGCTAAGGCTGTCTACACAGCCCTGAACCACTGGGACATTCAAAATCTGCTTAGGGACCTGTGTAGACCTGGTCTTTCAAAGTGAATTCCTATGACCACCTGGTCAATAATTGCTTTGCAGCACAGAAAAAGATAGCTGTGTGCTTAGTCGCTCAGTCATGGCCAAGACTCTTTGCAGCCCCATGGACTATAGCCCACCAGGCAAGAATGAGTTCTGGCTTGTTTGCAAAGCAACTGGTAATTAAATAATGATGATTAATAAAAATCCACTTGGTGGCAAAAACTGATCAGCAGTGATGAGGCTGTTAGTAATAGCTGAAAACTTCCCTGGAGATACATGGAAAGGAGAAATGTTTGCTCCCTACTCTCACCCAAAAGATCCCTTTTTCTTTATCAATAATAGTATTGATTTTATTAATTAAATAGATTAATAAACACCTCTATTGAATGTTTATTGTGTACCAAGCTCATGCTAAGGGCTCCATAAAGATCAACTCACTAATCCTCACACCATCGGCATCATACAGGAATCCTGACCCCCAGTTTCACAGGTAAGAAACCAACCACCGTGACCCAACTTAATCCCAAGTCACCTCCAGGCCTCAGACTCATGTGGTAAAATGTGACAATGAACTGTATTTGATCCGCTACAGGAAATGCCAAATTAAAGAAACTGCTTGCACAAACGGCCCCAAAGTAGAAGCCATCTGGGCATCCATTGAGGGATGAATCCTATATACATCCATGCAGTGTCATTCAGCTTTATGAAGGATATCCTGATGCAATCTACAGCACGGATGAACCTTAAAGGCATTGTGCTAAGTGAAATAAGCCAGACTCAAAAGGACACATACCGTATGATTCTAAGTACCTACTCAATTCATAGAGACAGAAAGCGGAATTGGTGGTCGCCAGGGGAAAGGGAGGGGGTCGGGGAGTCATCGTTTAACGGACACAGAGTTTAAACACAGGGTTCTTTATACTTTGGAAGATGGCAAAGTTCTAGAGATGGATAGTGGTGACGTTTGCATCATGTGAAGATACGTAACATGACGGAAAGCATTAGTCGCTCAGTCGTGTCTGACTCTGCAATCCTACGGACTGTAGCCCACCAGGCTTCTCTGTCCATGGGGATTCTCCAGGCAAGAATACTGGAGTGGGTTGTCATGCCCTCCTCCAGGGAATCTTCCTGACCCAGGGATTGAACCTGGGTCTCCTGCATGGCAGGCAGATTCTTTACCATCTGAGCCACCAGGAAAGCCCAATATGATGGAACTATACACTTAATAATGGTTGCTATGAACCGAATGTCCAGATTCAGATGTTGACACCTAACCCCCATTGTGACAGTACTGGGAAGTGGAGTAGTCTGTGGAAGTGATTAGGTCAGCAGCAGCCTCATGAATGGGAGTAGGGCCCTTCTGAAAGAGGTCAGGGAGCTCCACACCTCTCTGCTATGTGAGGACACAGTATCCAAGAATCAAGAAGCAGCTTCCCAGCAGATACCACCCCTTCCGGGGCCTCGATCCTGGACTTCTCAGCCCTCAGAAGGCTGAGAAATAAATCTCTGTTGTTTATAAGTCACCCAAGCTATGGTATTTTTTTTATAGCAGCGCAAAGCAACTAAGACAATGGCAAATGCTTTGTTATGTATATTTCATCACAATAATAGACTGATTTTTCAAGGAAGGAAGGAAGGAGGAAAGAAATAATCTGCATGACCTCCTCTGTCTTCCCCTCCCTCCAGACTCATCCCACCTCCATCATCTTGGGAACACTCACCCCCATCCCAGTCCTTCAGCTGCCTAACTCCTTATCCGTCTGCTCTTGATGTGATTGCGACAACTGCCTGTCTGATCTACCTGAAGTAAGGACCCCAGGAGATCTCTGGCAAATCTTGCTTCTTCTCTCACTAACACTTATTACCAACCTTGCAATTATTTGAGAAACTTGTTTTATGGGCTTCCCTGGTGACTCAAACTATAAAGGAGCTAGGTTCGATCCCTGGGTCGGGAAGATTCCTGGAGAAGGGAATGGCTACCCACTCCAGTATTCTTGCCTGGAGAATCCCAGGGATGGGGGAGCCTGGTGGGCTGCCGTCTATGGGGTCACACAGAGTCGGACACGACTGAAGTGACTTAGCAGCAGCAGCAGCTGGTAAAGACTCTGCCTGCAAGGCAGGAGAACCTGGTTCTATTCCTGGGTCGGGAAGATCCCTTGGAGAAAGGATAGACTATCCAGTCCAGAATGCTTGGGCTTTCCCTAGTGGCTCAGACAGTAAAGAATCCACTTGCAATTCAGCAGTCCTGGGTTTGATCCCCTGGAGGAGGGCATGACAACCCACTCCAGTATTCTTGCCTGGAGAATTCCATGGACGGAGGAGCCTGGCAGGCTACAGTCCATGGGGTCACAAAGAGTCAGACATGACTTAGTGACTAAGCACAGCACTCCATACCCCACGCCAAAGGGTGGCCTATGTGGATGAGCTTAGAGTGCCCCCATAATATCCATTAAACCCTGCCTGCAGCCCACTAAACCTCACCAAGCATATATACAATAAAAGGGGTACTGTTTGCAAGTTCAGGTTCAATGCTAGTCCCCTGCCTCCCCGCCCCCCCCTTCCAACCAGACTGTCATCCCTAAGCCCTTACTGTGTATAAACTTGGCAGCCACCACTGCCTCCCACCGCAGCTACCATAAGCCCCCTGAAGATGGGCACCAGGGGACTGTTCGTGTGGCTCCTTTTCTCATTCCAGCCCCTAGCACAGCATCTGGTGCCCAGTAGGTGGTCTAAACTGAGCAGGGAGAATAGATTCCATGCAGCAGAGCTTCCCCAGGGCTGGGGAACAGCATGNTTATAGCAGCGCAAAGCAACTAAGACAATGGCAAATGCTTTGTTATGTATATTTCATCACAATAATAGACTGATTTTTCAAGGAAGGAAGGAAGGAGGAAAGAAATAATCTGCATGACCTCCTCTGTCTTCCCCTCCCTCCAGACTCATCCCACCTCCATTATCTTGGGAACACTCACCCCCATCCCAGTCCTTCAGCTGCCTAACTCCTTATCCGTCTGCTCTTGATGTGATTGCGACAACTGCCTGTCTGATCTACCTGAAGTAAGGACCCCAGGAGATCTCTGGCAAATCTTGCTTCTTCTCTCACTAACACTTATTACCAACCTTGCAATTATTTGAGAAACTTGTTTTATGGGCTTCCCTGGTGACTCAAACTATAAAGGAGCTAGGTTCGATCCCTGGGTCGGGAAGATTCCTGGAGAAGGGAATGGCTACCCACTCCAGTATTCTTGCCTGGAGAATCCCAGGGATGGGGGAGCCTGGTGGGCTGCCGTCTATGGGGTCACACAGAGTCGGACACGACTGAAGTGACTTAGCAGCAGCAGCAGCTGGTAAAGACTCTGCCTGCAAGGCAGGAGAACCTGGTTCTATTCCTGGGTCGGGAAGATCCCTTGGAGAAAGGATAGACTATCCAGTCCAGAATGCTTGGGCTTTCCCTAGTGGCTCAGACAGTAAAGAATCCACTTGCAATTCAGCAGTCCTGGGTTTGATCCCCTGGAGGAGGGCATGACAACCCACTCCAGTATTCTTGCCTGGAGAATTCCATGGACGGAGGAGCCTGGCAGGCTACAGTCCATGGGGTCACAAAGAGTCAGACATGACTTAGTGACTAAGCACAGCACTCCATACCCCACGCCAAAGGGTGGCCTATGTGGATGAGCTTAGAGTGCCCCCATAATATCCATTAAACCCTGCCTGCAGCCCACTAAACCTCACCAAGCATATATACAATAAAAAGGGGTACTGTTTGCAAGTTCAGGTTCAATGCTAGTCCCCTGCCTCCCCGCCCCCGCCTTCCAACCAGACTGTCATCCCTAAGCCCTTACTGTGTATAAACTTGGCAGCCACCACTGCCTCCCACCGCAGCTACCATAAGCCCCCTGAAGATGGGCACCAGGGGACTGTTCGTGTGGCTCCTTTTCTCATTCCAGCCCCTAGCACAGCATCTGGTGCCCAGTAGGTGGTCTAAACTGAGCAGGGAGAATAGATTCCATGCAGCAGAGCTTCCCCAGGGCTGGGGAACAGCATTATGGTTCAGATGCAGGAGTAGGGAAAGGGACATGTCAGTGAGGGAAGAGCTGAGGACTGTGGCAGGATTAGGCTATCCTTGTGGCCCCTCCAACTCAAAAAGCACCCCACCCCTCCACAGGGGTGCCCTTGAAGCCTTTGAAGGTCAAGATGTTGATGCGACATTTCTTAAGATCTTAAGATCGGCTCAGACCTGTTTCCTGGGGGTCTGGCACTGACAGTCATTCTCACTGGTCACGCTCAGCCACGTGGCCCTCAGGTAGACTGAAAGTTCAACACTAGGGACAGCATCAGCAGCCTCTTTGGGTGCTGCTATGACAGCCAGGCCAAGCTCCATCATCTAGTGAGCAAGGAAGATTTACCCACAGGATGCTGGAGTCTCCCCAGGGAGCTCACAGCCTCCACTCCCTTTTGGGTGAACAGGCTCATAAACCGTGGACCATAGCAGCAGGAACCAGAAGCTGCTGAGACCCAGGAGCGGGGGAGGGGAGGCACGTGGTGCGGTCCTGCAGCGTGGACGACGGTCCTCCAGGGCATCTTGCTTACCTTAGCCAACTGCGTCTGTAGCTTGTTTTTCACGTCCGTCTCCTCGGCAATGCGAGTGTTGAAGGCCAGGTTGGTGTCGGTGAACTGCCTCCACAGCTGGTCTGCCAACACATCGAAGAGGTTCTGCGCCTCCTCCCGCAGCCGGATGGAGTTGGCCCGCATGTTCTGCGAGTGCCGGATGTTGTCGTTACTGAACTTGGCCCACGTCTCGGGTACGGAGATTCTGGGAGAGGCAGGAGGGAGAATTTACCGGGCGAGGAGGATGGGGGTCTGTGGCAGGCTTGGAAATCTCTGCATCGGGGTTTCTCAGCCTTGGTGCTTCTGGCATCTGGGTCAGGATAATTCTATGGGACTTCTCTGGTGGCGCTAGTGGTAAAGAACCCACCTGCCAGTGCAGGTAGACGTAAGAGACTCGGGTTCAATCCCTGGGTCGGGAAGATCCCCTGGAGGAGGGCATGGCAATCCAATCCAGTATCCTTGCCTGAAGAATCCCATGGACAGAGCAGCCTGGCAGGCTACGGTTCATAGGGTCATGCAGAGTTGGACACAGCGACTTAGTACACACGCAGGCAATTCTTTGTTGGGGTGGGGATGATGGGCTGTATTCTGCCCTGTAGGATGTTTAATGGCATCCCTGGCCTCTAACCACTAGATAGATGCCGGGAGTAATGCTTCTCTCCTTGTGACAGTCAAAAATGTCTCTGCTGCTGCTGCTAAGTCACTTTAGTCGTGTCCGACTCTGTGTGACCCCATAGACGGCAGCCTACCAGGCTCCCCCATCCCTGGGATTCTCTAGGCAAGAACACTGGAGTGGGTTGCCATTTCCTTCTCCAATGCATAAAAGTGAAAGTGAAGTCGCTCAGTCATGTCCGACTCTTTGCGACCCCATGGACTGCAGCCTACCAGGCTCCTCTGCCCATGGGATTTTCCAGGCAAGAGTACTAGAGTGGGGTGTCATTGCCTTCTCCAAAAAATGTCTGTAGACACTACCAATATTCCTTGGAGAAGGGGGACCAATGACCCCTAGCTGAGCCACTGAGCTGATCCAAACCCCTCATTTACAGATAAGGCAACTGCAGCCTGGCTGGCTTCCCTAAAGGGCACTTGGTGAATTGCAAGAGGGGAGAGATCCTCTGGACGGGTTCTTTTCTTTAACCTTCCCTCCTTCTCCACCAAAAACGTAGATTCAAGAAGGGGACATCAGGCATGTTGCTGGCTGCAGGGCCCCTTCCATTCAGTGATGAGCCTGCAGCCACGCTACTTGAACTGACTTATTCACTCAGCAAATGTTCTCTGAACACCTACCACATGCCAAGACTTTTTCTAGTCACTTGGGATAGAGCGGGTGACATCCTCGTCCTCATGGTGATGAATTTCCAGGGGAGGGAGATAGACAATAAATTAATAAGATGTTTACACCTAGTGTTACGTTCTGCGAAGGAATTTAGAAGCAGAATGAGGAAGAGAGACAAGTGGAGTAGGTCATTATGTGTCAGTCAAGGTCATAAAAGGAAATCGATGGAATTTGTACTCAGAGAACACTGAAGGGCTCACAGATTAGCGAGTGCACAAAGTTGTCACCACCCCAGCTGTGAAAGAAAAAGAGAGGAAGCCATGGAGAATAAATCCCCAACATCCTTCTCCTTCATCTCCTGCTGGTGATCCTCTTATTGGCTGAGCCCTGCTGGGAACCAGATGGCAAAGACCCAGGAAAGGCAGTTTGTAGAGGGCAAACTCCTTTATCGGACTCACACCAGAGCAGGTAGAGAATGGATCTGGAAGGATGAATACAGCTCAGGCTACATTAGAAAGGGCAGTCTGGGAAGGCTTCTTGGAGGCGGTGACACATAAGAGATTCAGTTTAGGGAAGAGAAAGTTCTTCTTGGTTGAGTATGTAAATCCATGCAATAAGAGTTTTCTCCTCCGGGAAGCCTTTGAGAAAGAGAGACATATACACATGTGCCTTTGAGCTGACTTCAGTCCCCGGGTAAACCAGATTAGATACATTTTTAAGGTCTTTTCTAGCTGGGAAGTCTCCAGTTCTTAAAATAAAGCAGATTTTTATTCTCCGACAGCAGGAAAAAAGAGATTCAATCATCTGAAACAGAAGGCTCTTTCAGGACATTTTAAAGCACTTAGACTGCATGGTGACTAGAAATATTTTAAAAAGCATACAACGTGTGCTTGTTTTGTCTGGCTTTTGCAGGAGTTAAAATCAAACTTCTGGAGAGGTCTCGGCTTCTAGAGATGAGAGGGGGCACTGAGTCTGATCCAGAGCTTTCATCCAACAAAGACTTGAGGCTCAGAGAGGTGAAGTGTCTTCCCCAAGGTCACACAGCTACTCACCATCAATCAAGGAAGGAGGAGGCACCAAAGAGAGAGCAGAGAACACTCACAGATGGACGCTGAGGGTACCTGCCGCTGCTCAGTGGGATGCTATCAAAGTCAAGGGCAGCAGCGGCAAAGCCCCCCTCCCCAGGAGCAGACAGCTGAGCTCTGCAGGGAAAATAGCCCATTTACTCACACTCTCCCTGGGGGGGTTTGCCGAGGCAGCCTGTCTCCTCATGGGTGGTGTGCCTCAGGAGGCGGGGGACATGGTTTCTGGAGCCTGTGTCCTCTAAAAACGGGAGGACACAGCAAGCTTTGCTGGGAAGGCAGGAAGGCGCGGGGGTAAAACAGGGTCCCAGTGTCCCATATGACTCAGACTGAGGCTCTGCCACTTGCTGTGTGAGCTTGGACCAGTCACTACACCTCTCTGAGTCTCAGGCTCCTCATTGTGAAATGGGGATAAAAATGGTGCCTTCCCTGGAGGCTGCTGACTGACTAAACGTGAGACCCCCTATCATGGCACCTGACAATAGAAAGCGCTTAATAAATGTTTATTTTTCACGAGATGCTCTGGAGGGGCTCAGCACAGTGCCCAGCCTATAGCAACAGCGGGTAAAAGGCAATGTCTAGCCTCTTCATCCACATCATCCGAGGTGATGAAAAATTCCGTGAACAGAGTTACGGCAATGCAAACTCCAAACGTGCTGCGACCTACCAAGACGTGGCCTCTCCCTAAGAAACCCCACAGGGACTTCCCTGGTGGTCCAGTGTTTAAGACTCCGTGCTACCAATGCAGGGGGGCCAGGGTTCAATCCCTGGTTGGGGAACTAGGATCCCACATGCAGCCAGGTGCAGCAAAAAAAAAAAAAAAAAACCACCCACATACAAAGCCTCGAGTTAGCACATCTAGGGAGCAGTTAGTCACCCCAAATGGCAGCTCCGGCTTTCCAGCTGGAGTCACTGGAATAGCAGACTCCTTGAAATAGCAGACCCCTCGGGGCACAGAAATCAGACTCTAACCAACCAGCTTGGCTGCCCCGCTTGAGGAAGGCATCTGTTTGGAAAGGGGATCTTTCAGATTCCCTGTCCAAATGGGCAGCTGCGGCTGAGAGGACTGGGCCCCCCTCAAGGCCTTGTTCACCTTGCCACCGCCGTGGGGAAATCAAATTTGTCCAGACGAGGAGAAGGGCCCCTGGACGTTGTCATTGCAGGAAACCCCAAAGGGTTCTTTCAATAGCCGCGTGCTTAATACAATCCAGAAAGCGACCCCAGCATGAGCCAAGGAGACCTTCCCTTCCTCCTCTCCTCTCCCTCCCTCCTCTCCCTCCCTCCTTCCTTTCATTGATTTTCTCAGTCAACAGATATTTATTGCACACTTACTATGTGAAAAGCACAATTCTATGTGCTAGAGGGTTTTCTTCTTGAAGGGGATCCAAGAGAGACGCCACCCTCTGCGTGTACCCTGAGCATCTCTCGCCAGCCGTCATTACCCTAGACCTCAGACTACCAATGGGGAAAGCTTGCTTTCATTTTCAAGCAATCCCATGATGCTGGGACATGCCCACAGCAGTGCCAGGCAGACAGGAGGCACCTATTTTATGGTTGTTGTAACGAGAAAATCAGGTCACACAGCACGTGCTCAATCACCGTTAGCCATCATCATTCCCGACGCAAGGATCTGTGCTCAGCACCTCAGACGCCCACCTTTCCACTCTCACAGCAACTCTGGGAGGTGGATATTATTTTTATTCCAGTGGTAGAGGCGGGAAAATGGAGCCCAGAGAGATTAAGTCCTCTGTCCTGAGGGTTAATTGAAGCCTGGATCTGAAACCAGGCAACCTGGCTCCAGAATCCACTCTTTTTTTAAGCTTTTTATATTATTTTTGGCTACACAGTGAAGCATGTGGGATATCAGTTCCCCATCCAGAGACTGAGCCCGCACTCCCTGAATTGAAAGCATGGAGTTTTAGCCCCCTGGAACTCCCAGAACCCATACTTTACCAGAGTGGGCCGGCATCAATTGGCTCTCCCAACCAAGCTTTTTTTCCTCCTCTTCCTGGTTGAAGGCATCTTGTCTTGTAATTTGTTCAGTGCACCAGCCAATCCAGGTGCCCCAAGAGCAGCGGCTGTGGGACCCTCACAAGCCAATCACCTGTGCTCCCTTCCTGGAACTTGGATCTTGGTGATGTGGGCAAGACAGTGGTGCTCCAACACCAAAGCCAATTAACTCGTTCAGGCTTCCAGAACCTCCCCCTCCAGCCTTTCCCTGGAGCCTCAGGCTCCCCGACAACCTTCCAGTAAATTCCATCATAGCTTAGCCAGAATAGGATTCTGTGGCATGCAACTGAATTCAACCCATGACCTATTCAACCCACAGCTCCAGACTTGACTGGGGCCTAATGCCCCTTTTCTGTTCCTTGGCAGGAGTGGACCCAGAGCCCGCCTCGTGGCTCCCCTTGGGCATAGCCAGGTGGGGACCGAGAGCCTGGTACTTACGTGCCATCAATTTTCTCCACCCCGTGGAAGAAGCTGATGCAGTCTGACGTGTTCCGTAGGTTAAGGCACTTCTCATCAATGAACTCGGCCGAGTTTTTGTCCTCGAGGTCCCTCTCCAGGGCGTGCTGAGCATCTCGGTTATCACTAGGAGGCAAAGATGTGTCCCTAGATTGTGCTTCCACCCAGAGCCCCTCACCCAGGGTCACAGGTCAGTGCAGAGCCACTGCTGGAAACTGAGTCTCTGGACCCCAGGAGGATGTTCTGTCCACCCCTAGTAGCTTCCAGCCCTCTTCCCACCTTGAGGCCCCACCACACATGCAGGGTCTCCTCCCCCTCCCCCTCCCACCACCCCCCACCCCAGTCCAAACAGACCTGTTGTCACTTAGAACAGGAAAGAGTACACATTTATTGTAAAGGATCAAATACTATATATTTTAGGTTTTGTGGGTCGTGTGGTCTCTGTGGCCACTAACTGCTCAACTACGTAGGAAAATAGTCATAGATAATCTGTAAATGAATGGTCATGGCTGTGTTCCAATAAAACTTCATTTACAAAAACAGATGGTGGGCCAGTTCCGGCCCTCCGACTATAGTTTGCCGACCTAATATAAAAGATACAAATTTGCACTTTGGACAAAGCCAGGTTTCAATTTAAATCGATTCACAAATCATTGTGTCTGACCCTATGCCAGGCACAGAGGGAAAAGACGTGAGTAAGACCCAGTCATTACCTTCAAGTTGCTCACAGGTATGTGTAAACAAGTATTGTAAAAATAAATAAAGAATAAGGGCAACACTGCAGGCTTGAAAAGGATACACAGCAACACAGAGGACGAAGCCATTACCCAGGGTGAGGGGTGGTCAGGCCAAGGGATCGGTGCACATCTCACATGGATCCGTCTCTTCCCCCTCCTGCGTCTTCTCATTTTCTCCCTTTTTCTCTCCCTTCCTCCTATCTCTGTCTTTCTCATCTTTATATCTTTCTGTCCCATCTTGCTTGGTTTCTCTCTGATTTGGGGCCTTGGTGTGTGTGTCTCTCTCCACCTCTCCCTGCCTGTCTCTTATCTTTCTGCCACGTTCTTTTTCTGCTATGGATACTGAAAGCTGGTGAAAGGCTTCCAAAACAGGTCAGGAGCAAAGAAATTAAATCCTCACGCTGGATCCCACCCATCGGGATGCACAGAGGGTCATGTTGGGGCAGGAAGAGCCCTACTGGGGCCCTGGGATTGGCAAAGCCATGGAGAAATGGGGCCCATCCTACCCTATGAACCAGAATGTGAAGCCAGACCAGAATGGGATATTTCTTTGGTGGTCCAGTGGTTAAAACCCATACTTGCACTGCAGAAGGCATGGGTTCGATCCACAGTCTGGGAAATAAGATCCCACATGCACTTTTGTGACCCCATGGACTATAGCCCACCAGGCTCCTCTGTCCATGGAATTCGCCAGGCAGGAATACTGGAGTTGGTAGCCGTTCCCTTCTCCAGGGGATCTTCCTGACCTAGGGATCGAACCCAGGTTTCCTGCATTATGGGCAGATCTTTACATCTGTGTCACGAGAAAAGCCCCTTTCATTTTCATGCCACATGGCAAGGCCAAAAGATTAAAAAAACAAAAACAACAACAAAAAAGTCCGACACACATACCAGAGCATCAGAGGAGGACCTGAGGCCTCAGAATCCCAGGTTAGTTGGCCCAGCTCCTGGCCCCAGCTAATGAGGCCCAGCGAAGGAGGGGGCAGCCCGTCACCCCCAGCAGGACATTCTGGCCAGTGCCAAAGCTCACCCTACAGTCGGCCCACAGGGAAAAGCCGGAACTTGGCTCCTGCCCAGTCAGGAAAGCCTTTTCTGCTTTGCTGGGGCATCTGGAGAGGTGCAGACTCAACCCTGCCCAGATGCAGGCCTCAGGCCTCGCTTAGAAAACCATGAGTCCACAGCCCGGCACCTGCCCAGGGCCAGGGTGGCCCCCAGGCGGGTCAGCAATAGAGCCTTCCCGCGGGGTCAGGGCACACTGAATTCTGACCCTCCGAGGAGGCTGCGGCCAGTTCGTGGTTAACTGGGCTGCCCTGGTCGCTTGGGCCGCCGCCCTCCAAGATAACAGGCATCCTCTGACACGCGGGCCACTGCCCGAGGTCAAAGCGCCTCTCTCCAGGGCGAGCGGACTCTGATCCTGGCAAGGAGCAGAGTCCCGTCCACCCGCTCTCATCTTCCCCCGACTTGTGCTGCCTCGCTTCCCTCCCAGCCTCTCCTGCTCTCTTTTCCTCTTTCTCCGTGTCTGTCTTTTCCAGCTCTCTTGGGCTTGATTTTTCTGTTTGTCCGGCGTGTCTATGTCCCTCTCTGGCCCTCTGTCTCTGCTCCTCATCTCTCTCTGTTTACAGCTTCGTGTCTTTCTCTGTCTCTCTCCCTCTGACACCAGCGCTCGCTCTGTGTCTCTCGCTCTGTCTCCCAGTCAAGGAGACCACCCTGGTCATTCTAGTTTTCCTGCACAAGCCGCCCTCCGCTCACTCCAGTTTCAAGATTTCTCTTCCGGGGTCCAGTTCCCCAACTTCAAGTCTGGGATTTCGTTCACTTTTTCGGCTCAGACTGTCCCATTTCCCAAACTAGAGGCCTCCTCTCACTCCGACACAGAATTTTGTCACAGCCCCAAGACAACCACAAATGCAAAACCGTGCTCCTTTACTGGGAAAAAAAAAAAAAAAATAGGCGATCATAAACAAAAGGGCAGGGCTTCCCAGGTGACTCTGTGGTAAAGAATCTTCCTGCCAATGCAAGACATGTATGAGACTCGGGTTCGATTCCTGGGTCAGGAAGATCCCCTGGGGAAGGAAATGGCAACCCACTCCAGAATTCTTGCCTGGGAAATTCCATGGACAGAGGAGCCTGGTGGGCTACAGCCCAGTGGGATCTCATAAGAGTCAGATACAACGTAGCAATTCAACAACAACATCAACAAACATAAAGGTAAGAAAAATGCAATAAAGACATTTGCTGCCCAAAGAATTCTTTTTGTTAAAACTTTACAACTACTGAAGCCTTTTTTAAAAGTTAGTTGATTTATAGACAAATATTAGGCAAATTTAGTCTAAGCAGTAGGTGAACTGCCACAAATCAGGACAGAGGCACAAATATGGAATTCAACTCTCCTTTCATCCATTCAACTGCCACCTCAGTCACCGCTGTATTTGCGTCTCATTTTGACGTTTCTCCACCTCTGAGGTCTCCCTGAGTCTTCCCAACTCCTCTTAAAAAAAAAAAAAAATAGGCGATCATAAACAAAAGGGCAGGGCTTCCCAGGTGACTCTGTGGTAAAGAATCTTCCTGCCAATGCAAGACATGTATGAGACTCGGGTTCGATTCCTGGGTCAGGAAGATCCCCTGGGGAAGGAAATGGCAACCCACTCCAGAATTCTTGCCTGGGAAATTCCATGGACAGAGGAGCCTGGTGGGCTACAGCCCAGTGGGATCTCATAAGAGTCAGATACAACGTAGCAATTCAACAACAACATCAACAAACATAAAGGTAAGAAAAATGCAATAAAGACATTTGCTGCCCAAAGAATTCTTTTTGTTAAAACTTTACAACTACTGAAGCCTTTTTTAAAAGTTAGTTAATTTATAGACAAATATTAGGCAAATTTAGTCTAAGCAGTAGGTGAACTGCCACAAATCAGGACAGAGGCACAAATATGGAATTCAACTCTCCTTTCATCCATTCAACTGCCACTTCAGTCACCGCTGTATTTGCGTCTCATTTTGACGTTTCTCCACCTCTGAGGTCTCCCTGAGTCTTCCCAACTCCTCTATCCCTGACTGCACCCTTGGATCTGCAGGTAGCTTTTCAACATTGCCCTGGATGACATTTTATCCTGGACAATTCTCTCCAACCCTGCCACCCTTTCTTACAGCCTCAGTGGGGTCAGACAGCTGCTGTGTGTATCAGGTGTGGATGACTGCTGTTTCTGGGGATACAGCAGACCACGGCACCAAGCTCCCAGACCCCTTAGCATCGCACACAGGCTGCCCACTTGCCCTACAGAGCAGGAAGGGGCAGTCCTGGCAAGGCTGCCACTAAATGAAGAACGGAGAAGCCAGAAGAACAGCCTCCCCTGCAAGTGCCCAGCTCAAAAGCCAGGCTGCTACCTCCAGGTGATCTGAGTGCCAAGGGCTCAGCCATGAGTCTCACAAGTCCTGTAAAACTCAAGCCTCCCCTTCAATT
>SJYX01018462.1:47442-86779 GCA_006410675.1 Oreotragus oreotragus
TTTATTTAACTTATATGCAGAATTAACTTATCATGAGAAATGCATAATTAACTTATCATGAGTTAACTTATCATGAGAAATGCTGGGCTGGATGAAGCAAAAGCTGGAATCAAGATTGCCAGGAGAAATATCAATAACCTTGGATATGCAGATGACACCATCCTTATGGCAGAAAGCAAAGAAGAACTAAAGAGCCTCTTCATGAAAGTGAAAGAGGAGAGTGAAAAAGTTGGCCTAAAACTCAACATTCAGAAAACTAAGATCACAGCATCTGGTCCCATCACTAAATAGATGGGGAAACAGTGAGCGACTTTATTTTGGGGGGCTCCAAAATCACTGCAGATGGTGATTGCAGCCATGAAATTAAAAGACACTTGCTCCTTGGAAAAAAAGCTATGACCAACCTAGAACAGCATATTAAAAAGCAGAAACATTACTTTGCCAACAAAGGTCCATCTAGTCAAAGTTATGATTTTTCCAGTAGTCATGTATGGATGTGAGAGCTTGACTATAAAGAAAGCTGAGCCCCAAAGAAATGATGTTTTTGAACTGTGGTGTTGGAGAAGATTCTTGAGAGTCCCTTGGACAGCGAGGAGATCCAGCCAGTCCATCCTAAGGGAAATCAGTCCTGAATGTTCACTGAAAGGACTGATGTTGAAGCTGGAACTCCCATGCTTTGGCCACCTGATGTGAAGAACTGACTCATTGGAAAATGAGTTTCCCACCCTGATGCTGGGAAAGATTGAAGGCGGGAGGAGAAGATAGTTGGATGGCATCACTGACTCGATAGACATGAGTCTGAGTAAACTCGGGGAATTGGTGATGGACAGGGAGGCCTGGCGTGGGCAGTCCATAGGGTCACCAAGAGTTGGACATGACTGAGCGACTGAACTGAACTGATAGATGGTGACGCAGCTCAAACTGAGCTGCAAGATGCCTGTCACCTTGACCTTCAATCAAGCGGGGTGTGTGGGACTGTACTGCAGGGCTGACATCCTAGGCACCCCCAGGATCCCCTCCCTGCCCCATGCTCACCTGCAATGGACACCTCAGCTCCTCAGCCGTGCACTCCAGCCTCCTCTTAATGGCATCCAAGCTGCGGTTCTCGTTCAGAAGCCTCTCCAGCTCATAGTTCAGCTCCGACTTCCAGAAGCCGATGTCCGACAGCCTCTGGCCCAGATTCCGGCAGGTCCCCTCCTGCATCTGGCGCGTCAGCTGATCCTTGTCCTGCATGAGCCGCACGGAGTCGCCTGTCATCCGGCCGGCCCAGAGCCGCGAGGCCTCGGCCCCACATAACTGCAGCCGGTTGGACCGGTCCCAGTCCTGGGGGCTGTAGCGACAGAAGAGGGCAGAGCGGCCGGCCGGCAGGATGGTGGGCGGCCGCAGGGTGCTGCGGCAGGTGGCCCCCTCGTCCAGGCAGGTCTGGGCATTGGCCACCTTGTAGAAGAGGCTGGGTCTCCAAGCGTTGAGGTAGCGGTACCCTGGCAAGTAGTAGGGCTGGTAGCACTCCTGGACGGTCAGGCCGGACGCCACCGGGGGCAGCGCGCTTCCGCAACAGGGTTTCTTGGGACCACAGTAAGTGGCGGTCTGAGTCGTTCCAAGAAACTCCATCTTCCCCCATCAGCCCCGCTAGGGCAAAAGTCTACCCTGGGGAGGCCAGGGCACCACAGGAAGGGGAAGGGGCTTCTCTTAGGGATGGGCAGGGCCTCTATGACTCTGGCACTGTTGTCATAAAGCCTGGGGGAGTGGAGCCCTCCTGGGGCCACACACACTGCCCCACCCCCCCACGACTCACGTACCCCCTGCTGGGGCCATGGCATCCCAAGCGAAACACAGACAACCAACAACGTGAATGAGCTTTTCAGTCGAGAAGAGTTGGAGGTGCAAGAAATGGCATTTGTATATTTTCAATAAATAATCAAATCTGCCTTTCCACACTTAACTCTGCCTATGGGAGAATGTGGTCCACTCCAGTCCATCCAATCAACTCAGGGTCAAAGTGGTCAAGGCTAGTTGTTTCCCTTCTCTCTTTGTCCCCAGGATGGCACCAGAGTGGTCCATGTACATCACGGGATACCACTCAGGGGTAAGAAAACAGAATGAGCTCTTGGCACACAAAAGAGCGGCATTAAGCTCAGTGGAAGCAGCTAGACTCACATCCTGTATGATCCCATCTACATGATGTTCTGGAAAAGGTAGATCCATCTGGACAGAAGACAGGTTGATGGGGCTGGCGGGGGGAGGGAGATTGACCAGAAGGGGAAGAAGAAAATTTGGGAATGATGACGGCACTATTCTGTATCTTGATGGTGATGGGGGTTATGCAACTATCTGTCAAAACCCATAGAACCACCCACTAAAAAGGGTGAAGCTCCAATACTTTGGCCACCTGATGCGAAAAACTGACTCATTGGAAAAAGACCCTGATGCTGGGAAAGATTGAAAGCAGGAGGAGAAGGGGACAACAGAGGATGAGATGGCTGAATGGCATCACCAACCCAATAGACGTGAGTTTGAGCAGACTCTGGGAGATAGTGAAGGACAGCCTGGGGTCTGCAGTCCATGGGGTCACAAAGAGACACAACTGAGCAACTGAGCAACAAAAAGAAGGATAGTTTTTACTGTATGTAAATTATACTTCAACAGACCTGAACTTAATAAGGAAGGTGGGGTAGGGGTTGTGAGCTCATTGACAGGGCTCTGCCATGTCCGGTTGGCTTCACCGTTAACTCACCCGACACAGGATTCAATGGATGAATGGGAGTCTAGGCTGAGGGTTTCGTTATTCCAGAAAAAGCATTCAACCTTCCATTTTATACCAATATTTTTATTCCATCAAGAAACTTCCTTCCCTCCTTGGTTGGTGGGAGCCGCAATAAAGTCTCAAGGGATTCAACAAGAGGGATGCTTGATTTGTGGGGTCCCTTCTCCCTTTTGAGGGCTTCCCAGGTGGTGCCAGTGGTAAAGGACCCCCCTGCCAATTCAGGAGATGTAAGAGATGTGGGTTCAACCCCCGGGTTGGGAAGATCCCCTGGAGAAGGGCATGGCAACCCTCTCCAGTGTTCCTCCCTGGGGAATGCCATGGACAGAGGAGCCCGGCGGGCTGCAGGCCACGGGGTCGCAGAGAGTTGGACACGACTGAGGAGACTTAGTGCACACACATAACCCCATTCTACCGACTCTATCCGTCCCTCTTTTGAAATGAGAAAGACAACACAGTTGGCCCTCAAATGGTCCTTGTTAGTGGAGTGTGATGGTTAACGTGGATTTTCTCCCCAGCCACCTAAAACCTGGACTGAACAATGTAGTGGGTACTGGATGACTAAGGCAGAGAGAAATGTACTAAGCACCTCTGTGTACATAGGGCTTTACATAAACTCATTTATTTCATTTCCATGGTGAGACTGTAAGAAAGCTTGAGACTCCCATCTTATAGAGCGGGCTTTGGGCCCCTTCTGGACCTAGAGTGCTTACCTTGCAGGATCATTAGAGATGGGACATCCCACCCAGGATCCTCTGTGTACATAGGGCTTTACATAAACTCATTTATTTCATTTCCATGGTGAGACTGTAAGAAAGCTTGAGACTCCCATCTTATAGAGCGGGCTTTGGGCCCCTTCTGGACCTAGAGTGCTTACCTTGCAGGATCATTAGAGATGGGACATCCCACCCAGGAAGTGTTTGTATATCGAAGAATTCCAAGAAATAGTCCAGAAAGACTCAGGGTATTTATAAAGCACTAAATGTTAATGGCAATAACATTAATGTGATCACGTATCTAAAAACATATATATACGTTATACATATATATATTGGAAGATTACTCAGCCATTAAAAAGAATGAAATAATACCATTTGCAGCAACGTGGATGGACCTAGAGATGATCACACCAAGTGAAGTGAGTCAGAGAAAGACAAGCATCAGTTCAGTTCAGTTTAGTCGCTCAGTGGTGTCCAACTCTTTGTGACCTCATGAACTGCAACATGCCAGGCCTCCCTGTCCATCACCAACTCCCGGAGTCCACCCAAACCCATGTCCATTGAGTCGGTGATGCCATCCAACCATCTCATCCTCTGTCATCCCCTTCTCCTCCTGCCCTCAATCTTTCTCAGCATCAGAGTCTTTTCAAATGAGTCAGCTCTTCACATCACGTGGCCAAAGTATTGGAGTTTCAGCTTCAGCATCAATCCTTCCAGTGAATATTCAAGACTGATTTCCTTTAGGATGGAAAATATATGATATCAGTTATATGTAGACTCTAAAATATGACGCAGATGAAATTATTTACAAAATAGAAATAGACTCATAGAAAACAAACTGATAATTATCAAAGGGGAAAGAAGGTGGGAAGAAAGATAAATTAGGCATTTGGAATTAATAGATATATACGACTATAAATTAAAAATATAAACAACAAGGCACTACTGTATAGCACAGGGAACTATATTCAGTATCTCATAATAACCCATAATGGAAAAAAATCTAAAACTGGAAAAGAATCTCAAAAAAGAATCTATATGGGCTTCCTGGTGGCTCAGACAGTAAAAAATCTGCCTGCAATTCAGGAAACCCGGGTTCAAACCCTAGTCGGGAAGATCCCCTGGAGAAGGGAGTGGCTAGCCACTCTAGTATTCTTGCTAGAGAATTTCATGGATGAGGAGCCTGGCGAGCTACAGTCCATGGGATCTCAGAGAGTCAGACAAGACTGAGAGACTAACACTTTCATATGTGTGTGTATATATATATATATATATAGAAATAAATATATATATATTTATATATAGAGAGAAATAAATAAATAAAAACTAATGTAAGCAATATCTAAAAGTGGAAAGTTTAGATATTCTCACCACTCAGCTACTTTCAGTTTTTTCAGATAAAATCCAGGTATCAGATCTTTGAATTTTTCTAGAGATATCCTAGTCACATACAAGCTTATATCAATCTATATCTTTTTTACATAGATGATAAACACCATATCCACTGTTTTCCACATAATTGTAACTCTTGGAGATCATCTCATTTCAGTCTGTAAACCTCTCTTTCTACCATTTAGTAGGTGCACATCCCTCCATTATACGGAGGTGCTATGATTTGTTCGATCATTCTCTACAATGGGGCATTTAAAGGTATTTCCTCTAAAAATTGTTGCAATAAATGTCTTACCTCTTGCATTTCTTTTTTTTTTTTTAAGAAAACCTTTTTACTTTTTATTGGAGTATAGCCAGTTGAATATGTTGTGATAGCTCCAGGTGGACAGTGAAGGACTCAGCCCTATATACCCACTCTCCCCCAAACTCCCGTCACATCCAGGCTGCCACATAACCTTGAACAGAGTTCCCTGTGCTGTACAGCAGGTCCTTGTTGGTTATCCATTTAAAATATAGCAGTGCCATTCGCACTTCTTAAAGTCGGGTTTGCGGAGGTACGATTTCCACACAGTGGGATTCACCTGGCGCGTGCAGGCTACTGAAGGCACGCAGGACTGCACCACCAGTGCGTCTCCTGTCCCCACAGTGTGTGTGTGCATGCGCGCTTGGTCTTGTCTGACCCTTTGCAACCCCATAGCCTGCCGGGCTCTTCCGTCCATATTTCCCAGGCAAGAACACTGGAGTGGGTTGTCATTTCCTTCTCCAGGGGATCTTCCAGACCCGGGGATCAAACCCCCATCTCCTGCACTGCAGGCCGTTTGTTGACCTCTGAGCCACCCGGGTAGCCCTACAGAACGCCATCTAAACAGAATCATATAGAATACAGTCCTTTAAGCTCGGTCTCTTTCCTGTAGTAGTTCTTTTCCTCTTTAAAAAATGTGTTTATTTGGTTGCACCGAGTCTTTAGTTGCAGCATATGGGATCTAGTTCCCTGACGAGGGATCAGACCCAAGCTCCCTACATTGGGAGCCCAGAGTCCCAGCCACGGGGCCACCAGGGACGTCCCTCTTTAGCAGTTCTGCCTAAAAGCGATAAGCATCCTTCCACATACATGTCTGGGCATGCTGAGCATAACTTCCAGAATAAGTTACGGGATAGAAAAGCATGCATTTTTTTTAACATGAATATGTATTATCTTGAAGGCTTTCTGCCTTTGGCCTCTGGGTATATACTTTCTATATATTATTTATAAGTGCCTGTTTATTGTCCTGAAGATTTTCCCACCCGTGGGGCTCTGGGGCGAAGGCTTCTAATTTAGACTGTCAGAGGTGGCAGTTCCTGCCTGTTTCCCTTGGCCAGGAGCCTGGTGCTGTACATGTCGGGGACCAGACACGAACACCACAGCCTCCTACCTGGCACCAGTTACAGGACTGCTGGGGAAGAAGGGGTGGGGACTTAGAGAAACCCAGAGAGGCTAGACAGCTCGCTGCAGGCTGGGATCTATTTGGGGTCCTGCTCACCTGGGTTCCAGGTTGCTTGCTTGAAAGCTCTGGGGAGATGTTCCGGGACAAACCCCACGAAAATCCACAAAGTGAAACTGTCATCAGAGAAACTGACCCGCTTGCCTTTCAGCCATGGGGGTGTCTGGCATGATTTTCCTAAGCAAGGTGGGGCTCCCTGAAGAGAAGAATTCAGCTCAAAATCCTGATACAGAACTTCGTCTGTAATATACACAGTATCTATATGACCCAAGTGCATTTTTTCTCTGCTGTAAAGAGAGAGAAGAATCTATGCAAGGGTGTAACCAACCTGGACTTCTCCATCTCCTCGGCCTTAGCTCCTCTTGGATGCAAGTTTCTAAAACCCCTCCCTCCCTCCAACAAAAGGAAGATGGTAACCATGGGATGACCAGATGCGTGCGGCCCCAGGCCTCCGGGAGTCTAATGTTAACCCACGTGACTCCTCACCATCAGCCAATCAGAAACTTGTGCATGAGCTGATCACATACCCTGTGAACTCCTCCATCACCCAACTTTTTAAAAACTTTGCCAAAAGCTGAGCTGGCAGTGTTTTGGGGCCTAAGCCATCTATCTTTTTCTTGGCTTGGCCCTGCAATCAACCTTTCTCTGCTCCAGATTCCAACGTTTCGGTTTGTTTGGCCACCTTATGCATCAGGCACACGAGCTTGCACTCACAGGGATGGAGAGTAGCGGAGAGGCTGATCTCAATGAATTGTGTTTTTGGATCCACAGATCACTGTTCTGGTCTCCACTCCAACCTGCTTACAAATCGTCGGTTGCTGAGTCAGTGACAGCGGTTGAGGGGCTATGTGGCCAGGAAATTTTCATGCAGGGGAATCTGCTCAGTGCTGTCCTTACTGAGGAGGCCTTTCTGTAGAGTGGAATCCCAGCCCCCTCTCCCAGCCTGGAAAAATGCCAGGAATCATGCCTTGTGGATGGAAGTTGTGAGAATCAAGTAAAGGCCTAGCAAGGTGCTCAGCATGGTGGGTGATCAACAGTCGACATTATTATTATTATTATTATACTATGCTTCGCCACATCATTGCATTAATCCTTTTGATCATGGCGTTATTCCTCCCCTCATTTTACAGGGGGCAAACTGAGAGTTGCCTTTATTTACCCAAGGGCACACAGCTAGTCTTCAGAAATGGCTCAGGTAATGTCCTCTGTCTCCCTCAAGGTCAGGGGCAGGGGGGAGAGTCAGCTAAAAATCCTAAATGTGCCTACAGTGGGGCTGAGAGGGAGCTCAGAGAACATTTCAGCGATACTGGGTTTCTAGTTCTCCCCCATTTTACTGTAAACATTTTTTTTTTGTGCCCATGCTACCTGAGATCTTAGTTCCCTGACCAGGGATGGAAGCCTTGCCCTTGGCAGTGAAAGCATGGAATCCTAACCACCGGACTGCCAGGGAATTCCCTCTTATAAACAATTTTTTAAATGCAGCGGTTTTAACAAGGACCTATTGTATCGCACATCGAACTCTGCTCAATGTCACGTATGGGAGGGGAGCTGGGGGAGAACCGATACAGGTATATGTGTAGCTGAGTTGCTCTGCTGTCCACCTGAAACTATCACATGGCTAACTGGCTATGCGTGCAGGCTAAGTCACTTCAGTCCTGTCTGACTCTTTGCCACCCTATGGACTGTAACTCGCCGGACTCCTCTGTCCATGGGATTCTCCAGATAAGAATACTGAAGTGGGTTGCCGTGCCCTCCTCCAGGGGATCATCCTAACCCAGGAAGAAAGCAGCCCTCCTAACACCTTGATTTGAGCCCCTTGTGCCTCATTTTGTCTAAAATGGAAGGTTATCATCAAACAAACTCTCTCACAGAAGCAGGGCACATAACACAGGGCCCTGAGACGCTCTGGCTGGAGGGAGCGGGAGCTGGGGCCCCTTCCATGTGAGTCCCTAGAGCTCCCCGGAGCAGGGTGAGAAGCCCATGATTTAGCCCACCCCCGACCCCATTTCACAAACAAGGCTTGAAGTTCACCAGGAAGTGGAAAAACCAAACTCCGTGTCCATGTTTTCTGAAGTCGCACTGATGATCTAGAGGAATGGTAGGGTAGGTATGATAATCAAAGGCATTCCGTTAAATTTGGAATCATGTGGATGGTAACTAGACATCGTGACCACTTTGTAGTGTAGGCGAAGATCAAATGAATACGTGATACACCTGAAGCTAACACAGTGTTAAGTACACATTTTTTCTCAAAAAAAAAAACCAAAAAAACAAAAAAACCTGGATTCATGCCTTGGATGAGTCGTGTTCTTTTCCTGTGGCTGCTGTCACAAATCACCACAAAGTTAGTGACCTGACGCCACACAAAATAAACTTGCCTACACTACCAAGCCATCCCAATGTCTAGTAACAATCCACGTGATTCCAAATGCAACAGAGTGCCCGTTGATTATCACGACAATCCTACCATTTCTCAGTGTGGATCAGTGTGACGTTAGAAAGCACGCACGTGGAATCTGATTTCTCCATCTCCTGGTTAGGCGACCTTCAGACCTCTTTGTTTGTGAACTGGGGAGGGAGCTGGGCTAAACTATTAATAGCTCTGGAGGTCAGAATTCCGAAATGAGGCTCAAGGTGCTCAAATCAAGGTGTGGGGAGGGCTGGTTTCTTCTGGAAGCTCCAGGGAGAACCAGATTCCTCGCCATTTCCAGCTGCCAGGGTCTGCCTGCATCCTTTGGCTTGTGGCCCCACCTCACCCCCATCTAGGGTGGCCTCATCCTGCAGCCACTTGAAGCGGGGCTTCAGCTCCCGGCCTGAGACTGAGGTCTGGCCGTGGTGGTGAGAGCACCAAATCCTACCCACTAGACCCGGGGTTGGTGACAAGGCCCTGACCCTTAGACTTTGCAGAAAAGAACTCCCACGAAGTTGGAAAGTAGTGAAACAAGTAAAGTGTTTTTAGGAGGAAAAAGAATACAGCATGTGTGTATAGACCCTCAGAGAGAGAGTTGTGCCCTCATGGTCGTTTGAACCACTTTTATGGGGCATTTCTTCCGGGTGTCCTTTGGACAATCATTTTGATTTGCCTGTTCTGAGTCCATATTTGGTATATCTCAGGGTCCTCCCAGGTGTGCGCACGCATCTCTCAGCTAAGATGGATTCTACCAAAGAGGCCTATGGGGAGTTAGCATCACGTAGCATCACTCCCCTTTTGACCTCGGTGGGGGCGGGGGGGTGGCATCGATCTCGTGTCTCAGGTGGGCAGATGGGTGAATGGATGAAGTGACAGCATTTCAAATGCCATTAAATGAGAAAGGTAAATTCAAAAAGTTGGCCATGGTTCAAGCAAAACTCAGCAAAAACGAAGAGTAAAATGTGACAACTCAGTCTGAAAGGCCCACGGAATCAACTTTTAAAAGTTTAGAAAGAAAAAAATCCTCAAATACGTCGAGTGTGCCGGCTGGAGAACTTCTGGACAGTGCCCGTCTCCTAAAGGATGGGCAGCGGGGTGTTTTGGGCTCACCCACGGTGCAGCAGGTGTCAGTGCTCATTCCTTCTCGTGGCTGAATGCTGCCTCGTTGTATGGCCACATCACGTTGTGTTCACCGCTCCTCCACTGATGGACATCCCGGCTGCTTCTGCTTCTTGGCTGGTGTGAACAATGTTGCTCTGAACATTTTTATGTAAGTGTTTGTGTGGATTTTCTTGAATAGATGCCTACAAGTGGAATTACTGGGTCATATGGTAATTCTGTTTTGGTTGCTGTTGAGTTTTAAGAAAAGGTCTGTGTAGTCAAAGCTATGGTTTTTCCAGTAGCCGTGTACAGATGTGAGAATTGGGCCATAAAAGAAGCCTGAGCATTGAAGAACTGATGCTTTCAAATCGTGGTGCTGGAGAAGGCTCTTGCGAGTCCTTGGACTGCAAGGAGATCAAACTAGTCAACCCTGAAGGAAATCAACCCTGAATATTCATTGGAAGAATTGGCGCTGAAGCTGAAGCTCTGAAGAACTGACTCATTAGAAAATATCCTGATGCTGGGAAAGATTGAAGGCAAAAGGAGAAGTGGGCACCGGAGGATGAGCTGGTTAGATGACATCACCAACTCAATGGACGTGAATGTGAGCAAACTCTGGGAGACGGGGGAACCTGGCGTGCTGCAGTCAGTGGGGTCCCAAAGAGCTGGACACAGCCGAGCGACTGAACGACAACAAGGTGCAAATCAGCACTTTTTATTACTTATCCCTAGACGCCAACTCAGGAAACTTCCAGCAACACAATCAGCCCCTCACACTCAGGGTAGGTCACGCGTGTTGCTTTAGACGGTAAGCTCCTGACACCTGGGAATTGTTGTCTTTCTCTCTCTGGGTTCAGTCTGTGTCTCCAGACCCTTGGGGTGTTTTGCCCCCTGCATCCAGACAGTCGCCTCAGCACACACACAAGGTGAGCCGTGATGGGAAAACCAAGAAGCCATAACAGAGGCTGCTTCCACCTGTCTTCCTATGTGACCACTGCGAGTTCTTACTTGTGTAGAATTCAAAACAGTGAGAGTGTGACCCTCTAGGTATGATGTTTTTGTTTGGAACGTGGACGTTTTAGCTCGTGCACAAAGTCTTTTACTGGACTGAGTATCTCCCTGGTTGTCCAGTGATTAAAGACTTTGCCTTCCACACATGGGGTTCGTTCAGGTTTATCCCATGGTTGGGAAACTAAGATCCCACATGCCCTGCAGCCAAAAAAAATAAAAATAAAAAATTGAAATGTAATCTTTATATCTTTCAACTATAGCAAAACCAAGATGCTAACCAGGAATATAATTATTATGGGGAATACAGTTGTGTAGAGGTGAATGGTGTTAAAATCACTGTCTACTCTGGGTGTCAAATACATTAGATAAACCACTGCTTAGAAATCCCTCTTACATGCGTGCTAAGCCACTTCAGTGGTGTCGAACTCTTTGCAACCCCATGGACTGCAACCTGCCAGACTCCTCTGTCCATGGGATTCTCCAGGCAACAGTACTGGAGTGGGTCGCCATGCCCTCCTCCAGGGGATCTTCCCAACACAGGGATCGAACCCGAGTCTCTTACATCTACCTGCACTGGCAGGCAGGTTCTTTACCACTAGCACCAGCCCAGAGATTCCACATCCACCACTAAAAGGTTTTTTTTTTTTTTTCAATCTCTTTCTGGCTGATGGAAAACTCATTCACTTTCTGAATCATCTGGGGGAAGTGGACTAGGGGAGGCTGGAGTATGGGGGACGGGAGACCTGACTCACTACCTGAGTGGTGTGCCCAAGCCTCCACCGCATCAGGAACCTCCCTCCCGGCCAGCATCCCACTGACTCTGTTTTATTTCCGTCTCTCTCTGCAGCTACCGCATTGAGATGACTGTCTGACTTCCCCAGCCAGTGAAGGGACAGCGCCGCCTCTGTGAAATTAACGTGAATACCATCTGCCTACAGAAGGCCTGGAGATTTGGCCGCAAGCGAATCAGCGCAGCAAGTCAGCAAGCGTTCCTTGGGTGCCTCCTGCAGGTAGGTAGAGTCTGCCACTTGTCCTTCCCCGAAGCCAAAATCTCACAGGCGGTGGCTCCAAGCATTGCTTAGAAAACCCCGCATAATAAGGGCAAACACAAGAAAGGGAGAAAAAGAAGTCCAGGAAGAAGCTGCTTTCAACTCAGCATCCTTGTCAGTTTGTATTGTTCAAAAATGAGATTTATATTTTACAATGTAGTTTTTTTATTTTTTTTTTCACTTGGAATTTCAAAAGGTGTCTTTTCGGTGCTTAGCCCACTGGTCCTGGCTGGTGTCCAACGACCTGGCAGTCTTTCTGGAAATCTCCCTTCAGACACACACATACATGTGTGCTAAAACATATGTCTATACGTGCTCACTGCCACATTAATTGTAACAGGGAAAAAAGCAAATGGCCTTTGGTACAGGATGGCTGAATGAAATATAAAACACCTATTCTACGGAGAACTCTGCAGCATTAAATAAAAAAAAGAAAGGTTAGGCTTGTATTTGCCGATAGGAAAAGATTTTTAAGATATAAGTGAAGAAAGAAAGGTATAGAACAATGCATACGGTAGGGTACCACTTTAGCAGATATATGGGCTTCCCAGGTGGCTCAGTGGGTAAAGAGCCTGCCTGCAATGCAGGAGACACAGGAGACATGGGTTCGATACCTGGCTTGGGAAGATCCCCTGGGAGAGAGCCTGGCAAGCCACACCACTGTTCTTGCCTGGAGAATCCCAGGGACAGAGGAACCTGGCCAGCTATAGTCCACGGCGACACAAAGAGTCAGACATAACTGAGCACGCACACACAAGCAGATATTTAGATAATTGTATAATGACAAACATTTCTGGAAAGATACACATGAGTCAGAATGATTATCTTGGGCAGGGACAGGACTGGAATGAACACACATGAGGAGAATTATTATTATTTTTTTAATTAAACCTTCCAAACTGATATACATACAGGGTCGACCCTGGAACAGTGTAGAGGAGTTAGGGGCACCAGCCCTCAACACAGCCGAAAACCCAAGTATAATTGATAGTCAGCCCTAGTTATCCACCATTCCATATCCTTGGGTTTAACCAACTGTAGATTGTGAAGTACTGTAATATTTAGTATTGAAAATCAATCCAGGTATAACTGGACATGTGCAGTTAAACCTGTGTTGTTCAAGGATCATTGTAATTTTATTTTAGTGTCTGTATAATATATGCGTTCTCCAGGCAAGAATACTGGAGTGGGTAGCCATTCCCTTCTCCATGGGGATCTTCCCCATCCAGGGATCAAACCCAGGTCTCCTGCATGGCAGGTGGATTCTCTACCATATGAGCCACCAGGGAAGCCCCCAGTAAATAAATAGGATACTACGTATTATATGTAACATATTCATATATGCAACCTAATAGGGCATCAACTTCTGGCTAAGCTTGGATAATGGAGATTGGCTGTACCCTTCCGTCTGAAACTACTCAAAAAACACCAAGAATATATGGAACAATGATTTTCAAGACACCAGACATCAGGCATGAAGGGCAGTCCTCTCTGATGGGAAACAAATGAGGTGAGTTCCCCCAGCATTGAAGCTCACCGCCTGGACGGGGAGTTTCCAGGCCCTAGTGCAGGGAGAACATCTCCAGTTAAGGGAGCTGGGAGGTGGGACTCCTGGGTGTGCAGAGTCTGAAGGGCAGAGCTCTGAAGAGGAGGACGCTGCCCAGAGAGACTGTCTGAGGGTCTCCAGGTGAGCAAGATCAGTGCACACTTGTGAGGAGATGACCCCGGGCTGGGGAAGGACCACCCAAGAGCGTCAAAGGGAGCCATCCCCAGAGCCCACCCCCAGGCTGGGAATAGTTCCCCATCACACCATGCTCAGTAGATTTCATCATCTGTGTGGCATTAGGTCAAAGAGTCAGAGGGTTTTGCCTCAGGATTAGGGCAAAATTAGCCTCAGACTCACTTTGCTGAAAAAGGTCCAGATAGTCCAAGCTATAGTTTTTCCAGTAGCCATGTGTGGATGTGAGAGCTGGACCACAAAGAAGGCTGAGTGCTGAAGAATTGATCCTTTTGAACGATGGCGTTGCAGAAGACTCTTGAATGTCCCTTGGACAGCAAGGAGATCAAACCGGGCGATCCTTAATGAATCCTGAATATTCACTGAAAGGACTGATACTGAAGCTGAAGCTCCAGTACTTCGGCCACCTGATGCGAAGAGCTGACTGGGTGGAAAAGACTGTGTTGCTGGGAAAGACTGAAGGCTGGAGAAGGGGATGGCAGAGGATGAGACGGTTGGATTGCATCACCAACTTGATTGACATGTGCTCAGTGGCTCAGTCGTGTCTGACTCTTTGTGACCCCATGGACTGTAGCTTGCCAGGCTCCTCTATCCATGGGGATTCTCCAGGCAAGAATACTGGAGTGGGTTGTCATGCTCTCCTCCAGGGGATCTTCTCAACTCAGGGATCAAACCCAGGTCTCCCGCATTGCAGATGGATTCTTTACCATCGGAACCACCAGGGAAGCCCAGTGAGTTTGGGCAAACTCCGGGAGATAGTGAAGGACAGGGAAGCCTGGTGTGCTGCAGTCCCTGCTGTTGAAGAGTCAGACACAACTCAGCAACAAAAAACAGCAAGCCCTAGACTCAATACCACTCTGGTCCTGCCTAATAAAGTTTAAAAGCAGGACCCCAGAGATTAAAATGTTTCCAGTCCATTTCCTGTGCAGAAAAAAAAAAAAAAGATGAAGAACGTATGTAAAATACAATAAATTTTCAGCACAAAATAAGGCAAAATTCACAATATCTAATAAAACAGGGGTTCCCAACTTCCATCAGGATCTCATGCCTGATGATCTAAGATGGAACTGATGTAATAATGATAGAAATAAAATGTACAATAAATGTAATGTGCTTGAATCATCCTGAAACCTTCCCCACCCCCACTCCAGTCCATGGAAAAAAAGTCTTCCACAAAACCCTGGTGCCAGAAATGTTGGAGACTGCTGCAATTTAAAAAAAAAATAAAAAATCAGCAGGCATGCAATGAGGTAGGAAACCAGGATCCACAAGGGGGACAGGGGAGAACCAATTAATTAAACCCAAACCAGAAATGACATGGATAACAGAATTCATAGACAAGGACATTTTTAAAACTATTATAACAGCATTCTATGTGTTCAAGAAGCCAGAGAAAAAGTTGGCACGTTAAGTGGAGACGTGAATATATTTGAAAAACAAAAACCTGAGATGAACTTCTAGAGATGAAAACTACAATGTCTGAGATAAAAAGTGCACAGGATGAGATTAAAGGTATGTTTTAGTCAATGGGCTTCCCTGCTGGCTCAGACGGTAAAGAATCTGCCTGCAATTCGGGAGACCCAGGTTGGATCCCTAGATTGGGAAGATTCCACTGGAGAAGGAAATGGCAACCCTCTCCAGTCTTCTTGTCTGGAAAACCCCATGGACAGAGGAGCCTGGTGGGCTATAGTCCCTGGGGTCGTGAAAAGTCAGACACAACTGAGTAACACTTTTCGCTTTCACTTGGTCAACAGAGGCTGCCGTACGAAATGCCACAGGGTGACACACAACACCACAAACACCGGAAATGGATCTCTCACTGCTCTGGAAGGGCACCGGCACGGTCTGGTTCTGGGTCGTTTCTTTACCTGACTTGCAGGCAGCCGCCTTCTCACTCACTGTGTCCCCACAAGGCGTTTCCTGTGCGGAGAGGTAGCAAGCCAAGTGTCTCCTCTTATAAAGACACTAACCCTGTCATGAGGACACTGCCCCGCTCCCGTGACCTCATCAAAATTAACAACAGCTCTTCAGAAGACATTCATAAGAGAATTTCCATTCTCAAGCCACAGACTAGGAGAAAACTTGGCCAGACCTATAACTGACAAGGAACTTGTATCCAGTGTTCGCAAAACTCAACACGTAAGCAGCCGAAAAAAATTTTTAATGAGCTTAAAATCTGAACATTTTGGCAGAGAAGATATGCTGACGGCAAGTGAACACCAGCAAAGATGGTAACATAATTTCTCACTAGGGAGATGCCAATTCAAACCACAATAAACAGCTAAACCTAAACCCTGATGCTGGGAAAGACTGAAGGCAGAAAGAGAGGAGGATGGCAGAGGATGAGATGGCTGCATGCCTTCACCGACTCAATGGACGTGAACTTGGGCAAACTCCGAGAGATGGTGATGGACAGGGAGGTCCGGCATGCAGCGGTCCATGAGGTCACAAAGAGTCAGACACGACTGAGTGGCTGACCAAGACAACTAAATAACAACAAAGATACCACTACACGCCTATTAGAATGTCAAAACCCCGAAAGGCTGGTTACCCTTGTTGTGGGCGAGAATATGGGGCAACTATAATCCTCAGACACTGCGGGTAGGGATGGACAATGTCTCTGAACCACTTTGGCAGTTTCCTCCCATCCCACTCCTAGGTGTTTACTCCAGAGAAAGGAGGATGTGCGTCATTACGGAGACTCGTTCAACAGTGCTCGCAGCAGCTTCGTCTGTAACATCCTCCAGCGGGAAGCAGCCTGCGTGTGCATCCACAGGTGCGTGGATTAACTGTGCTGTGATCACCCAATGCCAGCCAGAAGAAACGAACTTCGCCCACTCGGCAACCTGAATGAACCTGAAAGAAGCCACGGACTTCCCGGGTTTGGTTCAGGAGTTAAGAATCCACCTGCCAGTGCAGGGGACCCAGGTTCAATCCCTGGTCCGGGAAGATCCCACACGCCTCGGGCAACTAACTGACTGTCAGAACGGGGACCCAGAGGCCAGCTACTCTAACTGGCCTCGGAAGTCTCTGAACGTTTATATACTTTAGAGCAACCAGAGGCGTTCTGTTACTTTGGATATAAGTTCATTTCAAGAGAGATTATTTGGAAGGTATTCTAGAAAGTAACACTGCTCACACCTAGGTGTTTTTAAGGGTGTAATTGAGCTGACTATCCAAGGCGGCATCTGGTTAAGCTTAACATTTTTCCAAGTTCTTAGTGCAGAGGACAGGTGCTATGCAGAACTCATTGTTCAACTGGGTTGGTGCCAATTTAAAAAAAAAAAAAAACTGGAGAAAAAAAAATGTCTGTTCGCCAGGACTACTGAGCCCACTCACTCTACAGCCCTGCTCTACTGCTGCTGCTAAGTCGCTTCAGTAGTGTCCGACTCTGTGCGACCCCATAGACGGCAGCCCACCAGGCTCCTCCGTCCCCAGGACCCTCCAGGCAAGAACACTGGAGTGGGTTGCCATTTCCTTTTCCAGTGCATGAAAGAGAAAAGTGAAAGGGAAGTCGCTCAGTCGTGTCTGACTCTCAGTGACTCCATGGACTCCAGCCTGCCAGGCTCTGTAGCAGTAGCAGCATTCTATTTCACAGAAATTACCTCATGACCTTTTTGCAAACCTCTCCATGATGCAATAGCACCCCCCTCTCCAATCACTAATTAAAGTGAAAGAAAATGTTAGTCGCTCAGTCTTTGCAACCCCACGGACCACAGCCCACCAGGCTCCTCCGTCCATGGAATTTTCCAGGCAAGAACACTGGAGTGGGTTACCATTTCCTTTTCCAAGGCATCTTCCCAACCTAGGAATCAATGCCAGATGTCCCACATTGCAGACAGGCTCTTTACCATCTGAGCCACCAGGGAAGCCCCTATGGGAACTAAGGATGTAATAAAGTCAAGAAGCAGGACACCAGCCCCAGATAACTGAGATGCATATGAATGGAATGATTGCAGTGAGCCCAGATGCTTGCATCTTCCCATACATAGACGAAGGCTAAATGCCTTGAGATAACTGGTTTTCCTTAATCAACAATCATCTCTGACATTCAGACTACCTGCCCGTTGTTGCAAACTTCTATATAACCTGACTCCTTCCCCCAGCTTCTTGGAGCAGTTCGCTCGGGGCCACTTGAGATGCTGCCTCCAGGGCTTGAAGTCCTAGGAATTCCCACCGAATACAACAACTCTCTACTTTCAGGCTGTGACTGAATTTTTCAGTTGAGAGTTCACTATCTTGATTGTGGTGACGGTTTCACAGGTACAGTATGGTGGTGGCGGTTTAGTTGATAAGTTTGTGTTGACTCTTTGCAACCCCATGGACTATAACCCGCCAGGCATGGGATCCTCCAGGCAAGAATACTGGAGTGGGTTGCCATTTCCTTCTCCAGACAGAACATATAAATCAAAACTTATCAACTGTGTGCTTTAGATATATGCAGTCTGTTTTCTATCAGTTATCCCTCAATAATGCTGTTGCTGCTACTGCTGCTGCTAAGTCGCTTCAGTCGTGTCTGACTCTGTGCGACCCCATAGACGGCAGCCCGTGAGGCTTCCCTGTCCCTGGGATTCTCCAGGCAAGAACACTGGAGTGGGTTGCCATTTCCTACTCCACTGCATGAAAGTGAAAAGTGAAAGTGAAGTCGCTCAGTCATGTCCGACTCTTCGCGACCCCATGGACTGCAGCCTACCAGGCTCCTCCATCCATGGGATTTTCCAGGCAAGAGTGCTGGAGTGGGGTGCCATTGCTGTTTGAGAAATAAACTAACAGTTGCTAACACCCATATACCACTCAAATGTATGAGGCATTTTTTTAAAAACTTGTTTTACTCCCGTTAACTTATTTAACCCTCCGAGGTAGTCAATGTTATCATTTTACAGAGGAAGAAACTAAGGAAACTATGAAGAAAAGATCTGAAAGCTGATAAATAGGGAGCTGTAATTTGAACTCAGACATTCAAAAATCTACGTTCTTAACCAGCACAGGAGTCAATTCCACAGATAATGGATCTGAACTTTATTTTTTGACTCAGTTATATATTAAGTGCCTACAGTATATAAAGTCCTTTGTTAAATATTTTTGCTGCATCCTAGGGAAGAGGTGGGCTTCCCAGGTGGCGTTAGGAGTAAAGAACCCACCTGCCAATGAAGCAGACTGAAGAGATGTGGGTTCGATCCCTGGGTCGGGAAGATCCCCTGGAGGAGGGCACAGCAACCCACTCCAGTATTCTTGCTTGGAGAATCCCATGGACAAAGGAGTCTGGAAGCCTACAGTCCATACGGTCGCACAGAGTTGGACATGACTGAAGCGACTTAGTAGGCACGCACAGGGAAGAGGTAGGAAATTCTCTACTCTTGTACTTAAAATGTTTGTCCATTTCCTGACTAAAATGGCAATCCACTCCAGCACTCTTGCCTGGAAAATCCCATGGACGGAGGAGCCTGATAGGCTACACCCCATGGGGTCGCAAAGAGTCGGACACGACTGAGCGACTTCACTTCACTTTTGGTCATAGATAGGGTAAGAACGTCACCTAGTGGTAACACTGGGAACTTCATGCACCTCCTGTGCATTTCAAAGGGTAGTGTTTTCACCAACTGCAGCGTGTTTTACGCTCGGCTGAACTGGCATCTGAATTTGTAACCAGTTTGACACTGGTGCCAGTTTTGTTTCATCTGCCAATCTGCTGTGTAATTAGCGGCAACTTTCCCTGTCTAGGCTTCAGCTTCTCTGTCTGTAAACAAGGATGCGGAGCTCACCATTGCAACTCTCTCCTACAACATAAACTCAAACAGAAACGTATGTTGGATCTTTGCTCTATGCTTGCTGCTTTGCATGAATCAAATGATTTTATTCCCACAGCAACATCGTGAAGCAACTGCTCTTATCCCCGTTTTACAGATGAGCAGGCTGAGGCTGGAGACACGAAGGGACTAGCCCAGTGGGACTAGCCCAGTGTTATTCAGCTCATTAGAGTTTGGATTTGAACACATGATGTCTGACCTCAGAGCAGGAACTGTAAACACCCGTCTTGTGCCTCACCCATCTTACCCACCCCAACCATGGAAGTCTGTAGTGCCCTTGCTAGAAACTCTGGAGGAGTTTTTAAAAACGTGCTGTGATATTATGATTTATAATAAGAAATGTATATTTGCTCTTCGTCCCCATTTCTGGCAGAGAGCTCCTAAAATCCTTCGAATTTCCTAAGGACTGCCAGTACTCTTGCCTGGAAAATTCAATGGACGGAGTAGCCTGGTGGGCTGCAGTCCATGGGGTCTGCAGCGTGTTTTACGCTCGGCTGAACTGGCATCTGAATTTGTAACCAGTTTGACACTGGTGCCAGTTTTGTTTCATCTGCCAATCTGCTGTGTAATTAGCGGCAACTTTCCCTGTCTAGGCTTCAGCTTCTCTGTCTGTAAACAAGGATGCGGAGCTCACCATTGCAACTCTCTCCTACAACATAAACTCAAACAGAAACGTATGTTGGATCTTTGCTCTATGCTTGCTGCTTTGCATGAATCAAATGATTTTATTCCCACAGCAACATCGTGAAGCAACTGCTCTTATCCCCGTTTTACAGATGAGCAGGCTGAGGCTGGAGACACGAAGGGACTAGCCCAGTGGGACTAGCCCAGTGTTATTCAGCTCATTAGAGTTTGGATTTGAACACATGATGTCTGACCTCAGAGCAGGAACTGTAAACACCCGTCTTGTGCCTCACCCATCTTACCCACCCCAACCATGGAAGTCTGTAGTGCCCTTGCTAGAAACTCTGGAGGAGTTTTTAAAAACGTGCTGTGATATTATGATTTATAATAAGAAATGTATATTTGCTCTTCGTCCCCATTTCTGGCAGAGAGCTCCTAAAATCCTTCGAATTTCCTAAGGACTGCCAGTACTCTTGCCTGGAAAATTCAATGGACGGAGTAGCCTGGTGGGCTGCAGTCCATGGGGTCGCTAACAGTCGGACAGACTGAGCGACTTCACTTTCACTTTTCTCTTTCATGCATTGGAGAAGGAAGTGGCAACCCACTCCAGTATTCTTGCCTGGAGAATCCCAGGGAAGGGGGAGCCTGGTGGGCTGCCGTCTATGGGGTCACACAGAGTCGGACACACAGCAGCAGCAGCAGAGGGTGATCAATGTGTCTATTGTTATGTTAATTAGGCGACTGCAGCCCTCTGGGGGGGGGGCTGGTTGCCGGGGAAACCATCCAAGTGATTGGCAGGTTTGCGCTTTCAGTCCCACCTCCGGGAGCGGAATAGAGCTGGAACTTGAACAGTTTGCTGATGATTGGTAATGAAACCTCCATTAGAGGACAGGGTTTGGAGCGCTTCCAAGTTGATGAAAACTCAGAGGTTTGGGGACAGAGGTACACCTAGATAGAGTTTGGACTTCCCGGCGCCCTTTCCTCATGCCGTTCCTTGCGTATCTCTTCCATCCAGCTGTTTCTGAGCTTTTAGGATAAACTGGATAAACTTACTTAAACATTTTAGGATAAACTTACTTAAATCTAGGAAGTAAAATGTTTCTCCGATTTCTGTGAGCTGCTCGAGCAGATTAATCAAAGCCAAAGGGGAGGGACTTCCCCAGTGATGCAGTGGTTAAGACTCCACCTTCCAACGCTGGGGATCTCTGCCCGGGGATCTAGGATCCCGTGTGCCTCGTGGCCAAAAAGCTAAAACATGAAAACAACAGAAGCAATACTGTAACACATTCAATAAAGACTTTACAAATGGTCCTCATAAAAAAAAAAAAAAAAGGAAGGAGGTCATGGGAACCTCTGAGTTATAACCAGTCAATCTGAAGCACAGGTTTGCAACTGGCATCTTGGGGAGGAGGGCAGTCTTGTAAGTTCAGTTCAGTTCAGTCGCTCAGTCGTGTCTCACTCTTTTCCCATGGACCTCAGCATGCCAGGCCTCCCTGTCCATCACCAACTCCCGGAGCTTGCTCAAATTCATGTCCATTGAGTCAGTGATGCCATCCAACAATCCCATCCTCTGTCATCCCCTTGTAAGACTGAACCCTTGAACTGTGAGCTCTGAAACTCTGATGCTTTTCCAATAGTGTCAAAATTGTTGAAGTATAATCCACCCAGCTGGCATCCAGGGCATTTTTCATTGGTATGGGGAACCCCCCCACACACACATCTACCTCCCACATTAGAAATTGCGTTCAGAACCTCTTTACCAGCCCAGGCCCCACCCACAAGATTGTGACTTAATTGGTGTGGGCGAGAAGGACCCCTGCATAAAATACCTCAGGTGATTATGCTGTGTAGAGCTGTTCTTAGTTGCTCAGTTGTGTCCGACTCTTTGCGACCCTGTGGATTATAGCCCGCCAGGCTCCTCTGTCCATGGGATTCTCCAGGCAAGAATACTGGAGTGGGTTGCCATTCCCTTCTCCAGGGGATCTTTCCCACCCAGGGATCGAACCCTGGTCTCTCACATAGCAGGTGGATTCTTTACTGTCTGGGCCACCAAGGAAGCCAAAGAATACTGGAGTGGGTAGCCTATCCCACTTCCAGGGGATCTTGCTGACCAAGGAATACAACTGGGGTCTCCTGCATTGCAGGTGGAGAAATTCTGCTGTAGAAAGTATTAATATATATCCAGGGTCCCAGTATATCCGGTCTTAGTGCAGATTTAAGCTCTAATAATTTCAGAAGTATAAACAAGTTTTGCTTTTAGAGCAGATTTAACTGTGCAGAAAAAAACAACTTTATGAAAGTTCAAAGCATTACCATATATTCTCCCCACCTCATTGCCCCCATTGTTAATTATTAACGTCTAGCATTGGTGTGGGACATTTGTTGTCATTGTTAAAGCAGTATTGATACATTATTATGAAAGTCCATAGTTTATGTTAGGTTTCGCTCTTAATGTATCTTCTGTGAGATTTGATAAATGCACGCCGTCCTGTGGCCACCATGACAGTTCACACGGAACAGCTTCAGTGCTGTCAGCTACAAATGGGCATTTACCGTCTACCTCTGCTGACTCCCACGTGGTGCAGTGGTAAAGAATCTGCCTGCCAGTGCTGGGGGAGTAAGAGACTTAGGTTCAGTCCCTGGGTTGGGAAGATCCCCTGGAGAAGGGCATGACAACCCATTCCAGCATTACTGCCTGGAAAATTCCATGGACAAAGGAGCCTGATGGGCTACAGTCCATGGGTCGTACAGTCAGACATGACTGAGCATGCATGCACTCATGGACATCTACCTCTGCAAGGATCAAATCACATGCTGCTGCAGCTGCTGACCTTCAACACCCCCTGAAAGGAGTGCAGGGTGCAGAGCAAAAGTGAGGCGCTCTGTGCTCCGGGAAACTGGCAGGCCAGGTCTTCAGACAGATATTTTTAGGAGGCGATTTTATGAGCCCAATTCTTGCATCTCCTCGTATCTAGAAAAGCATTAAAATCCTTCACGATGACTTTTCATGACCAGCAGGAACCTTTGGCAAGAAATATGTGCTTGCTTTTTATAATAGCCAGGACATGGAAGCAACCTAGATGCCCATCAGCAGAGGAATGGATAAGAAAGCTATCGTACATATACACAATGGAGTATTACTCAGCCATTAAAAAGAATACATTTGAATCAGTTCTAATGAGGTGGAAGAAACTGGAGCCTATTATACAGAGTGAAGTAAGCCAGAAAGAAAAACACCAATACAGTATACTAACGCATATATATGGAATTTAGAAAGATGGTAACGATAACCCTGTATGCGAGACAGCAAAGAGACACAGATGTATAAAACAGTCTTTTGGACTCTGTGGGAGAGGGCAAGGGTGGGATGACTTGGGAGAATGGCGTTGAAACATGTATAATATCATATAAGAAACGAATCGCCAGTCCAGGTTCTATGCAGGATACAGGATGCTCAGGGCAGATGCACTGGGATGACCCAGAGGGGTGGTATGGGGAGGGAGGTGGGAGGGGCATTCTGGGTGGGGAACACGGCCCATGGCGGATTCATGTTGATGTATGGCAAAACCAATGCAATACTGTAAAGTAATTAGCCTCCAATTAAAATAAATAAATTTATATTTTAAAAAATACATGCTTGATTGCACATACTCCCTCTTCACCAAAATCACGTATATACTGATCTTTCTCTTACCTCTTTGGAATAGTTTCTCAGAGCTATCTGAGGTACTGGCCCCCAGGCTGCAGCCCTCATTTTGCCCCAGATAAAACTTAACTTGCAACTCTCACATTGTCCCTTTTTTTTTTTTTAAGTTGACACTGCCCTAAAGACCCCTGTGTTTTTCGTCACTCTCTCTTTACCCTTCTCCAACCCCTGGCAACCACTAATCTTTTCACTGTCTATAGTTTTACAAACTTATTTCTAAAATCATTTAAACATTTAGCTATTTAAATCCACAACTTTTTAAACTTTAATTCTGTTATTTCTTTTGTTTCTCTCTCTCTCTCTCTTTTTTTTTTTTTTTTTTTTTTTTTGTTCTTTTTTGAGCCATGCTGAGGGCTTGCAGAATCTCAGTTCCTCAACCACGGATTGAATCTGCACCATAGCAATAAAAGCCCGGAATGCTAACCACTAGAATTAAAGATCAGGATCCCCTAAACTTTAATTTTGTTGTTTTAGTCATCATGGCCATCTACAGTCAGGAGGACTGAAATGAACATTTTAAAGTCTTATTTCAAACTCACGAGACCAAATAAATGTAAAGGAAATGTCACCTTGCAAATGCCAGATGCTGATTTTTGTAAGTTAGCTCACTCTTCAAAAGTTCCTAAAGGAGAAAACTGGGCTTGGACCTTTGGAACTCGCTGAATTCGGGAAAGGGGGAGCACTCAATTTCACAAATTTCACAGGCCAGGAACGGTAGCTGTGAGAAGATGCTGAGAGATCTCTTGGGGGGACTGGGTGATGGATGGACAGGCAAGGGTCTGGGGGGTGGGGGGTCCCTGCAGAAGGACCTCTGTGAGTGAGAGTAATGGGCTGAGGTCCCCGGGGAAACGCCAGCTGTTCAGTGGTTAGGGCCCAGCCTTTACCCTGGCCCAGGACAAGAAATGAGGCTGGACAGGTCAGTTGGGTCATAGGGGCCACTGAGAGCTATGTGAAGATTGGGTACTAGCCTGTGGGCCATAGGGAGCCATTGAAGATTTAAGAGCAGCAGAGTGACACCATGAGATTTTTATGGGGGAAACCCAATAGATCTTTAGTAGAGAAACCTCATGAGGATCTATGGGGGACAGTCCAGGGCCCACCACTCTCTAGGTCTCTTCCCCTAGGCATCTAGAACTACATTCCTTGTGCCTCTCTGGGGGCGACCATGGGACTGAATCTCACCAGTGGAAAGTGAGCAGACAGGTTTCATGTCTGGGGAGATGCATTCCAACAGAAGCTTAAATTCACTCACAATTCACACTTTCCACCTTTGAAGGCTTGTGTTCAGATGGTAGCAGCATCACATGACGGCACCTCTGTCTGCATCTCTGAGCGGCTGTGACCAGGGGCCTCCGCCAATGAAGCTGGAGCCAAAAATAAACATTTCTGCTGTGAGTCTGTGCAGCCTGGGGGATGTTAGTTCTGGCAGCGTAGCCTGGACCAGTAGATACAGAAACTATCGCAGACCCAGGAAGACGGGCCCTGAGCCTAGGCAGTAGCAATGATGGAAGTGGCAGCCTGGGACGTGTCTGTCACCACCCCAAACACAGCGGTTTAAAACAGTCTTTACTGGTTGGGTTGGGCAGCTCTTGTGGACTCAGCTGGACTCACTCGTACATCTATCATCTGCGCGTCTGCAGCACTTGGTCCTGCATGTCTCGAGGCCACTGGTTTGGAATGGCCTTGGCTGGGACCCTGAAGTGACTTGGCTTAGCTCCACGAATAACCTTCCATGGTTTAGCCCAAAGATGGCCTCACTGTCATGGCAGAGGGACATGAGAGGGAAGTGAAGGCAGGCTTTTACGAGGTTTTTCTTAGGTCCCATTTGCTAACATCTCGTTAGCTAAGTAACTCACATGCCTGAGCCCAGAGTCAATGACAGATCAGAATGCACTGCAAAGCCAGATAGCAAAGGGCACAGATAAAGAGGAGGGTGAAGAATCAGGCCACTTGCACAGCCAGGCCACCACACCCCCCAGAGGGGAGCCACAGGACTTGATGCCTGAGTGACTGTCAGGGGAGACACCACGGACGTCTCCAACGGTGAGTACCAATGTTTACCCCCATCCCGTAGCCTGCCTGCCACTGCACCCATCAGGACGTGGTGTCTGATTCCCCACCTTGTGGAGCTGGGCTGCCCTTGTGACTTGCTCTGACCAACAGAATGTGAGAGCATGAGCCTGTGCAAGATCCCAGCTTTGCTCAGCAGCCATGGAAAGGTGATCAGGCTGGACCACTGAGTGATGAGAGGCCACGTGTGGAGAGGTGCCATGTGGTGGGAAATCCAGAGGGACACGAGGGAGTCTTGGATCTTCTAGTCAGCCCCTGCCTGAATGAAGCCACATGAGTGAGCCCAAATAAAACCAGAGGAGTCATGAGAAATAAGAAACCACTGTTGTCTTAACTGCTAGATATCTGGATAATTTGTTATGCAGCAATTGCTGACTGATACATGGAGAAGGAAATGGCAAGCCACTCCAGTATTCTTGCCTGGAGAATCCCATGGATGGAGGAGCTTGGTGGGCTACAGTCCACAGGTCGAAAAGAGTCGGACATGACTGAGCGACTTCACTTCACTTTCACTTTCACGGGGAGACAGAGCTAAGCGAGGCTGGTGCTCAGCCTGATGACTTGAATGCTTCAGCAGGGGTAGCATCAGTCTCTGAGACAGAGACAGGAACTAGTTTGAGGAGAAAGTTGTGAACATGTTTGCCATGCTCAAGGCCATCCATGCAGTAAAATCCAATAGGCATCAATTGAGATACCTGGGTTTGAACTTAGTGAGAAATCAGGGCTGGAGACTGGGAAATGTTTCATATGGGATATTAGAGGATGTGGAAAGTTCCACTAAAAGTGGTCCAAGAAAAGAGTCTTGAGGAGTGCTCGTGGTAAGAAGTGGTTCTCAAACTTTAGTGGATGTCATTACCATCTGGTGAGAATGTGAAGATGCAGATTCCCAGGTCCATCCCTCTAGTTGTTGATTAAGTAGGTCAGGGATGGGCCCAGGGAATCTGCTTTGCCACCTGGCTTCCAGCCTTCTGCTCCCAAACACAACAGATGGAAAATCCCATCCCAGGTGAGGCAGAGGAGTTTGGCTGGGAGAGCAGGAGATCTGGAACAAAGCTGAGAGAAGCTTTGATTTTGTTTTACTTCACCGTCATTCTTGCAGCCTTGTGAGGAGTAGGGAGGGGAAGGTTAGAGAACAGTAGACGCTTTCCTCCCTGCCACTGGGCAAAGAATGAGGCTAAAACCACTGGGTGAAAGGTTGACTGAGAACAAGATATTCACGTGACTTCAATATGTCACCCACAAAGTCCGTATTAATTACAAATGGAAAATGGTATCATTCCCTGGTGTGTTTCTGTTTGAGCACACATCTTTATTAAGTGATCAAGCCCTAATATCACCAATAATGGAACCAACGGGTATCATCCGCTTCCTGCTATGCCACAACTTCAAGTGCATTCTGCTAAGAACTTTAACCTGAATTTAATCAAGGGGGTTGGGGGAGCGAGGATGGCAGGCTCCTCCTTAACTTGAAAATAAGTGTATATAAGCTAACAGCTTTGCGTCAATCAAATCTCTTGGGTATGAAAATGGCATTGATGTACGCCAACCCCTTTGTTTCTAGCAGACACGCTTAAGTATTTATGNGACTGAGCGACTTCACTTCACTTTCACTTTCACGGGGAGACAGAGCTAAGCGAGGCTGGTGCTCAGCCTGATGACTTGAATGCTTCAGCAGGGGTAGCATCAGTCTCTGAGACAGAGACAGGAACTAGTTTGAGGAGAAAGTTGTGAACATGTTTGCCATGCTCAAGGCCATCCATGCAGTAAAATCCAATAGGCATCAATTGAGATACCTGGGTTTGAACTTAGTGAGAAATCAGGGCTGGAGACTGGGGAATGTTTCATATGGGATATTAGAGGATGTGGAAAGTTCCACTAAAAGTGGTCCAAGAAAAGAGTCTTGAGGAGTGCTCGTGGTAAGAAGTGGTTCTCAAACTTTAGTGGATGTCATTACCATCTGGTGAGAATGTGAAGATGCAGATTCCCAGGTCCATCCCTCTAGTTGTTGATTAAGTAGGTCAGGGATGGGCCCAGGGAATCTGCTTTGCCACCTGGCTTCCAGCCTTCTGCTCCCAAACACAACAGATGGAAAATCCCATCCCAGGTGAGGCAGAGGAGTTTGGCTGGGAGAGCAGGAGATCTGGAACAAAGCTGAGAGAAGCTTTGATTTTGTTTTACTTCACCGTCATTCTTGCAGCCTTGTGAGGAGTAGGGAGGGGAAGGTTAGAGAACAGTAGACGCTTTCCTCCCTGCCACTGGGCAAAGAATGAGGCTAAAACCACTGGGTGAAAGGTTGACTGAGAACAAGATATTCACGTGACTTCAATATGTCACCCACAAAGTCCGTATTAATTACAAATGGAAAATGGTATCATTCCCTGGTGTGTTTCTGTTTGAGCACACATCTTTATTAAGTGATCAAGCCCTAATATCACCAATAATGGAACCAACGGGTATCATCCGCTTCCTGCTATGCCACAACTTCAAGTGCATTCTGCTAAGAACTTTAACCTGAATTTAATCAAGGGGGTTGGGGGAGCGAGGATGGCAGGCTCCTCCTTAACTTGAAAATAAGTGTATATAAGCTAACAGCTTTGCGTCAATCAAATCTCTTGGGTATGAAAATGGCATTGATGTACGCCAACCCCTTTGTTTCTAGCAGACACGCTTAAGTATTTATGATAGATAACCGAGGCTGTTTTAAAAGGAACAGAAAACCGCCCTAAGCGCCTGCCGCACAGGGTTTGCGCGTGCGCAGAGTCCTCTTTCAGAGACTTATTTCGCGCAGCTGGAAGGTCAGATTGAGCACTACGAGTCGGAAATATGCAAACGCGGTTTCCGGTGACCGCGTAAGCGTCCAGAGCAGCAGAATGGAGGAGGTGCCTCACGGTGAGCGCGCGGAGGGGGCTCGGGTAGGGGGAGCTGAAAGGAGAGGAGCCAGTCTAACTGTGATCTTGTCTCCGCGCAGACTGTCCAGGGGCCGACAGTGCCCAGGCAGGTCGAGGGGCCTCATGTCAGGGGTGCCCCAACCAGCGGCTCTGCGCTTCTGGAGCTGGTGCTGCCGCAGACCCGGGTGAGAAAGGCGCAAGGCTTGAACGGGAAGTGAAAAAGCGCTATTCCGGAAGAGGCGGGGCGTGGGTGGAGTGGGAGGGGGTAGGGATGAGTGACAGGGTAGGGGCCCAGAGGAGGCGGGGGTGGGGAAACGTCTGCAGATAAGGGGCGGGGCTTGAGGAATGAGTGACAGATGAGGAGCCCGGAGGGGAAGAACGTGGGAAAAATTGGCGGGGTCGAGGCGGAGCCTGAATCAGGGACTGCGTGGAGTTCAAAGGGGTCTCGGGAGGGGCGGGGCAGGGGTGAAGGTGGGCAGGGTGAGGGGTGGGGCGGAAAGTTTGAGTGACAGCAAATGGAATTGGTTGGAAGGAGGGCGGCACCAGCCTGAATAGGATATAAACTTTGAAGTCAGGGAGCTTGGGCTTAAATCCTAGCTTTGCTAACTGTTTTCTTTGGGCAAAATTTCCTTCCTTTTTGAGGAGCGCTTCTCCCATGAATTCAACAGAAGTATGAATTATTCACTTGAAGGCACAGTGTTCTGTGCTGGGTACACAGCTGTGATTGAGACAGATGAGGTCATCTGTCTCATTTTTAAGCCTTAACCTCGCCGACCCTCTGTTTCCGCATCAAACTGGGGAAAAACACAGTGTTTTAAGGATTTGAACTAGGAGGAAATACTGAAGGCATAGTATTGTAAATGTGTAATAATGATGGTTATCGATGACAGGTACAAGTGCCTGCAGTATTTGTCAGTGTCTCACTCCCAGCACTCCTGACATTCAGGGCTGGATAATTCTTTGTTGTGTGTCTCTGCCCTGAACATCGTAGGACATTTAGCAGCATTCCTGGCCTCTACTCACTACATGTGGGCAGCACTCCTTCCTGTGGCAACCAAAAATAGCCCAAGGCGCTGCCAAATGCGTCCTGGTGGGTTTTGCCCCCAGGTTGGGAATCACTGCTGCATTCAGAGCTGTGTTCTGGACCTGGGGATATAGTATGAACACTGCTGAGTTCCCTGCTTCATGGACTTTATGTTCTAGTAGAGGAGACAAGTGAGTAAACCAAGAAGTAAGGAACTCTCAGATGTGCTAGTAGCTTTGTGGGTTTGTTTTGGGGGCTTTTTTGGATTTTTTGTAGCTCTTATTACTACCATTGGTGAGGTGCTATTTCACTCACAATTCCTTGAAATAGTCGAGGACTTACCTCCTTCCAGCCCATCGGAAGAGTGACATTCCGAGAAAGACAAATATCATATGATCTTGTTAATATGTAGAATCTAAAAGAGTGGTTCAAATGAACTTATATACAAGACAGAAATAGTGTCAGAGATGTAGAAACAAAGTTACAGTACTGGGGTGGGGCAGGGGGTGATAAATTGGGAGATTGAGATTGACATATACACACTACTATATATAAAATAGGTAACTAATAAGGGCCTACTGTACAGTACAGGAAACTCTGATCAGTACTCTGAAATGGCCTATATGGGAAAAGAATCTTTAAACAAAGTAGATATATGTACAGATATAACTGACTCACTCAGCAGAAACTAACATAACACTGTAAATCACCTCTGCTGCTGCTGCTAAGTCACTTCAGTCGTGTCCGACTCTGTGTGACCCCATAGACGGCAGCCCACGAGGCTCCCCCGTCCCTGGGATTCTCCAGGCAAGAATACTGGAGTGGGTTGCCATTTCCTTCTCCAATGCATGAAAGAGAAAAGTGAAAGTGAAGTCGCTCAGTCTGTCCGACTGTTAGCGACCCCATGGACTGCAGCCCACCAGGCTACTCCGTCCATTGGATTTTCCAGGCAAGAGTACTGGGGTGGGGTGCCATACTGCAGTGAAAATTTAAAAACTGAAAGATTGAGTCAGGAGCTTGGTCACCTGACTTGCTTTCTTTGCAGCCATAGAGGAAATCAAAGAAAAAATGAAGACGGTGAAACACAAGATCTTGGTGTTGTCTGGGAAAGGCGGCGTTGGGAAAAGCACGTTTAGCGCCCACCTGGCCCACGGCCTAGCGGAGGATGAAAACACGCAGGTGGGACCTTGGGGAAAACTGGGAGAGGCTCCTTCCTTTCTCAGGGCTCATGATGGCTGGCAGGGGGCTGACTCTTAGCAACAGTTGAATTGGCTTCTTTGGAATTTATATCCCTGCAGAGGGAACAAGGAAATGCAAGGGAGTTGAGCAATGAAATGAGTATTTCATTGGATTCTCTAGCCATGAACATGGATACCAGGTGTACATTTTTCTAGGCTTGCCGATTATTTATTATGTTCACGTCAAGCTTCTTTCTCTTTATGGATCTTTATGAAACCCTCTTTCTGTCTTTTCTAGCCAGGGGTCTGCCAACAAGAGCCTGTCTTATGGCCTGTGAGCTCTGGGCAGTTTTTACGTTTATAAATGGTTGTTTTTACAATGTTACATTAGAACCTATGTAATGTTACATTAGAACCTACATATCATCCTGGATCTTGCCCACAAAGCCTAAAACACTTTCCATTTGGCCCTTGAAGAAAACATTTGCTGACCCCTGACCTAGGCCGTTCACTNAATAAACTGGAAAGTTCTTCAAGAGATGGGAATATCAGACCACCTGACCTACCTCCTGAGAAATCTCTATGCAGGTCAGGAAGCAACAGTTAGAACTGGACATGGAACAACAGACTGGTTCCAAATAAGAAAAGGAGTACGTCAAGGCTGTATATTGTCATCCTGCTTATTTAACTTATATGCAGAGTACATCATGAGAAACTCTGGGCTGGATGAAGCACAAGCTGGAATCAAGATTGCCGGGAGAAATATCAATAACCTCAGATATGCAGATGACACCATCCTTATGGCAGAAAATGAAAAAGAACTAAAGAGCCTCATGATGAAAGTGAAAGAGGAGAGTGAAAAAGTTGGCTTAAAGCTCAACATTCAGAAAACGAAGATCATGGCATCTGGTCTCATCACTTCATGGGAAATAGATAGGGAAACAGAGGAAACGGTGGCCGACTTTATTTTTCTGGGCTCCAAAATCACTGCAGATGGTGATTGCAGCCATGAAATTAAAAGACGCTTACTCCTTGGAAGGAAAGTTATGACCAACCTAGACAGCATATTAAAAAGCAGAGACATTACTTTGCCAACAAAGGTCTGTCTAGTCAAGGCTATGGTTTTTCCAGTGGTCATGTATGGATGTGAGAGTTGGACTGTGCAGACAGCTGAGCACCGAAGAATTGATGCTTTTGAACTGTGGTGTTGGAGAAGACTCTTGAGAGTCCCTTGGACTTCAAGGAGATCCAACCAGTTCATCCTAAAGGAGATCAGTCCTGGGTATTCATTGGAAGGACTGATGTTGAAGCTGAAACCGCGATACTGTGGCCACTGATGCAAAGAGCTGACTAATTTAAGACCCTGGTGGTGGGGAAGATTGAGGGCAGGAGGAGAAAGGGACAACAAAGGATGAGATGGTTGGACGGCACCACCAACTCGATGGACATGGGTTTAGGTGGACTCCAAGAGTTGGTGATGGACAGGGAGGCCTGATGAGCTTCGGTTCATGGGATCTCAAAGAGACAGACATGACTGAGTGACTGAACTGAACTGAACTCAACTGATGACTTAAAAATCTAGCTCTTTCTATCCCAAAGCCCTGCTATTTCCTACTTCTGGCATCCAACCTTATTAATGGAGAGGAAGAGCGAGTGATGATGGCATGGAAGATACTGTAACAACCCCTGCTCCAAACCAGTACAAACCCCTTTCAGTTCATTGACCACAATTCGTTTCATAGCCCCAAGAAGAGGCAAAAGGGTTGGGGAATGGAGTGACTGAGGAGCTGCGTCCCACAACAACTCGACCGGATGGAAGAAGAGCACATAGCTTTGGTGGTCAGCTAGCTCTCCCTGCTACAAACTCCAAAGCCACTGAGTGTCACACTTCTGAACCATGTGAGGAAGAAGTGATGTGTGTGGTGCTAAATTTACAAGTTCCTGAAAGAAGTTCAAAGCAGTGGGAGATCAAAGGGTTGGAGCAGATAAAAAGGAATCTGAGTTCTGAAAAGCACCAAATCTGGTGCTGAAAAGAGAGTATGAGAAAGACACCATGGGCTGAGAAGAACCAGAGTCAACATGTAAAGTAGGAAAGATAATGATGCTCACAGTCATGTTATGAAATATATTTATGATGTGTATCACATGCAGTGATATGTAATCAAAAGCTCAGCTACCAGGGGAGGGAAACGCTGAAAAAACAGGGCTTAGTAAGCGCTTTTCAGCTGATGCAGACTGCAGCCTTCCCAGGGACTGCTCAAAACGCAAACTCAGGCCAGGGACCGTGGTTTTACTGTTGTTGTTTTTCGCATATTGTATTTTGCTCTTCAGTGCCTAGAACTTGGCTGTGGTTCAGAAAAGGTGAATTGTGGATGTTCCTTGGACAAGGGTTGGCTTTCGAAAATGTGCCCAGAAGTGGGTAATCCAAGGGCTTCCATTTTCATTGTCCACCACTGGGCTTTTCATTACCTAAAAGAAATCAGGAAGTCCTAGACTCTTGTAACATGTATCTTTTCCATAAAATTAGTCCTAAAAATTGATTAGGGAGTATATAGCAGAGGTGGAGAAAAATCTTTTTCATCAGAAGTGTTGGTGAAAGCTTCTTGGTGATGTGGCAGCCAAGCTGGGCTTTTGCATAGAAAGAACACCCTGCATACGGACACTGAAGTGGACAAGGACAGTGGGCAGTAGGGCCCGATGGCAGGGGCAGTGTGTAAGGTAGTAGGGCCCTGAGGTTGTGGTCACGGAGGGGCTAGAATGCCCATCTAGAGTAATCTGGAATACAGTGTACTGTTTGGGGGAGTATTATGACACTCCAGCAGGAGAGTATAGGACTCTCTGAGAAGCTGAAAGACTGAAGCAGCGCAACAAATCAGGAAGCCTCTGACTTTCCTTTTTCCTTTGCTCATTTGCAATCATTTGTAAATGATCTGATGCCACTGCATTCCCCCACCCCCAACCTCATTGGTCACTTAGGCAGGAGGCAAGGGCTTTTGTCTCAATCATTTGCTGAAAGAATGAAATTCTATGGGGGTTCAGGCAGGAGGCCTTGGCAAGGTAATGGTTGGGGGAATGGAAGGGAGGGGATGAATTTAAGAGCAGTGGCGAGGTGACAGCTCCTTCCCCTTGCTCTGCTGTTCTGGTTTTTGTTTGTTTTTAATGGGAATTTTGGGTAGTATTGACAATTAAGTTGAGGTGGAATTTAAAAATTTTTTTTCAAAACTTTTTATTTCTTTTGGCTGCACTAGGTCTTCGGTATGGTGTGCGGGTCTTCATTCCTGTGTGTTGACTTCTCTAGCCGCGGCACAGGGGCTCTAGAGCATGTGGGCTCAGTAATTGCAGCCCTCAGGCTTAGTTACAGTATGTGAGACCTTAGATCTGCGACCCAGGGATCGAAGCTGGTCCTCCTGTGTTGGGAGCATGAGTCTTAGCCACTGCAGCGCTAGGGAAGTCTCTCTCGGCCGTACTGTTGAATGACCTAGGGAGAGTCCGTCCTGGTCTCCATTTTTTCATCTTTACCTGGTCCCCTACATGTGAAAACAGAGGAGACAGGATTATTGAAGGGGCTTCCCAGGTGGCACTAGTGGTAAATAACTCACCTGTCAGTGCAGGAGACATAAGAGATGCAGGTTCCACACCTGGGTTGGGAAGATCCCCTGGAAGAGGGCATGGCAATCCACTCCAGTATTCTTGCCTGGAGAATCCCACGGACAGAGGAGCCTGGCAGGCTACAGTCCATAGGGTCACAAAGGGTCGGACATAAGTGAAGCGATGTAGCATGCATGTAGGACTATAGAAGAGGTTCTGGATGACTGGAAGTAAAAGGCTTACATAAAAGCTTCACATAAGAAAAGTGAAGCGAGTGGGACCAGGGTCTCAAAAGTTTTGGGAATGAGTGACATCTCAGGTGTTGGGTGCCTTTGTAGCTGTGGAATGAGGACCCTGTGGTCAAACGGAGACCTGAAAACAAACATCCAAGTTCACCATGTGTATTTGAGGTTAGCAATTTAAATGACTTTGCTTTGGTGGCTGGAAAAAACAGTTACTTATATGAAGTAAAACTGCTTAAAACTTATAGAAGGCTACCAGGGCCAAAGGAGGTCAACGACCTAGTGCAGCAAGAGGTGGATCTGGGTGAGTAGGTGAGTCTTCCTATGCTCCAGCTGGCACATCTATAAAAGGACACGATATGGCTCTTCCTGAATGTTGTCCTTGATGACCTCCCATGTCCACCTACCTCCTTGTCTCCCTCCTCAGAGCTCTGTGCTTCCAGCTCATAGGTGCTATGAGAATCCACACCTGGGATGGCCCAGCCCAAGTCACTGTCTAGTTGCCTTGTTTCTTAAGAGGTACAGAAAGGGTCCTGCCAAGAACATGGGTCCCAGGGCTTACAAACTGCAGTGGCTAATGTGGTACCTCCACCCCAATGAGACTTAAGTGATGTGAATCCCCTTTTGAGAACATTGACACAGGATCCTATGCTCCAAGGGTTGGAAAGCCCTACAGCTGAATCCCAGGTGGAGATTTTGTACATTTGGAAAGTACTTTCCAAGTTATAAAGCCCTGTCATGTGGGCATGGTCTCTCCAAGACTGAGGATGATAAACAACCCTATGAACCCATGATCTGGCTCTCATGTGTTTCAAGGGAAGGGAGGCCTTCCTGACCGCGTGAGGTGCCCCACGCCCTCTCTCCTCCCTTTCCCACAGCCTTTCAACCCCCAGAGAGTGCTGGAGGAGATGAGCTATTGCTCAAGGCTCCCAAATCCGGGTGAGTTCTGGTTCACTCCCTCTGTCTCCCAACCACAGCCAGCTAACAGGATGGATGCTCCCGGCTTGGATCTGTGGCTGGAACCAGAAAGTCTCTGGAGGCCAGGCAAATTGGATCAGACTTCTGGGCTGGGATGGGAGATTCCTTGTAGTGACCTGGTATGTGTCAGCCACTAAATGATTCCACTCTCTTCTCTCAGCTCCTAAGCTGCCGCCCTCCCCTTAGAGAGCTCCAGCTGCCAAGGAGCACTGCCTTGCCCTCTGGCTGCTGCAGCACGCATGTTTAATCATAATGAGCATCATTTATGGGGCCCTTAAAATGTGCCAGGCAGCATGTTAACCACTTTACACGTAGGACCAGTTTGCCAGCTTGGGACATGAAATGAGACCACATTTTCTCAAACTCAAGCATTGAATGCCTCTACATCCACGTTATATCTGTGCAAGAGCTCCAAGGCCCCAGGAAGACACTTCTGTCCAACGGGTCAGGCAGATTAGTATTGCTTTAAGGCATCAAACCCGAACCCGTCTGCCAATAACCTCATTCTTTTTGGCTGTGGTTGCCACTGCTAGCAGTCACTAGTGAGATGCCACAAAACCCCCTCAAATCAATGAGCTGGCATCTGAGGTGGCCACTGCTCATTTCAGTGGCCAGAGCCCTTCAAGCAGACATTTTGAGCAACGGTAACAAGTCCAAAAGCACAGTGCATGTTAGAACATGCGCCTGCTACGTTCCACTGTCTTTTGTCTACATCATTGTCTCAACTCAGGAAACTTTAGACACCAAACATCAAGTGCTAGCGCACAGCTCCAAAGTACATACCACACTCTGAGTTCACAAAGTTATTTTTCCCAACTCAGCTTCCGATCATACTTCCTATTAGGCTGTGTATCTCTCATCCCTTAAACATTGAAGAAGGGACCACCTCTCCCTATGTAACATCAACCTTATTTCCTGTCTCAGTCGCACTAGCATATTTCTCAGGGAATCGCCCACCTTATTATTTGTGGGTTATCTTTCTATGGATTCTCACACCCTGTTCGCTTTATTAGCTCCATTTCACAAATGAGAAAGTAGGTCGAGTGATGTGAAGGAATTAGTTCAAGGCTACACAGCTATTATAAAACTGGGATTTAAACTCACACTTGATTCACAACACAGCACTCTTCCGTCTCCCTGGCGTGTCCTTGGTTGAGACATTCATCCAGGTCAGAGTCAAGAGAAGAGGCTCCTTAAGTAGGTAAATGTGTTTCTCTTTGGAATGCGCGACCTGGCAGAAATCACGCGGAGACAGCCAGGCTGAAAGCCCTTATCTGAACTCCGCTGGAGGAGATGGACACTCCAGGGGTTCGTGAGTAGCCAGGCTTGTCATGCTGCATGTGGGGTGTGGCGTGGTTTAGTACACACGTTGATGAGCTGTGGCCTGGCCTGGCACTTTTCCGAGGCCAATGACCTAGGTTAAGAAGACCCAGGAGGGTGTATGTGAGAGAATCTAAAGGCATGTGTGCCAACTATGAGCCTCAGTCCATTCCTAGGCTGGTTGTTGGCCTCAACTCAGCACTAGCCTCCTTGGTCATGACTGCCTCTGCATGTACCCTGAGGCTTTCTGGACAGAAACCCATGGGAAGAAGGGCTTTATTTGGTCTCTTTATTTGGATATATAAACTTGACTTTTCAAGTATCAGCCCCGATCACCCTCTTCTGTCCCAAGAAAGGTCCACACCAGTGAAACACAATGTGCTCCAAACAAGAAGTTCACATGGAAAATATTTGAACAGAAGTTGTATTTGAGTCCCAGACAAGAGCCAAATCACTGATGGAGAAATCAGAAAGCAAGGCTATGGGTACTGAGAAGAGAAGGAGCAGGTGGCTCTGGGAGAAACCTGTATTCCAAGGTGAGAGTGGAGGAATGTTAAAAGGAAGTAAGTGGGAAACCACCGAGTGAGAGCAAATGCAGGATCCAAAGCTGCCCATAAGGCCTATTCACAATGAATGTTGCCAAGAAGGAGCACAGCAGAGAGAAGAAGAGTTGAACGTTCATCAGCACTTTGCTTAGCAGCCAACAGCTGGGGGTAAGTGGCACAGCAAGGTATTCTGGGCTCTACCTCTTGAGTAACTCCGAGTGTTTCTATCCCTTAGATCTGGGCATAAGAGACTTGAATTTTATCCCCACCCCTACCTTGTGGAAATTCAACCCTCTCCCTCGAATGCCTATGAATTGGAATGAATCCTATGAACCGGATTCCTTTGAATGTGGAAATTCAACACTCTCCCACTCTTGCTATGAATTCCTGAGGACTGACTTATCACTGTCTCCTTTGCCATTTAAGCTTCTGCTTTCCAGAGTGTTGTGTCTGTTGTTCATTGTACTGAACCGGATGTCAAACACCCTGACCTCCCTCCAACTTCCACATGCCTCTGCCCCCTCCCCCGCTTCCAAAGTAGACTTTGGAGGGAAATGGAGGAGTGGATTCATCATGGTGATATAAAGCAATTGTTATAGATGCCAGTGTTTCTGGCTTGTTTTGGACTTTTTCAAAGAGTTAGCATTTTATTACTTACATGTACCAAAATATGATATCTCTTTCATGACAGTGAGTGAATAGGTTTCTTAGTATAAGGATCAAATAATAGCCATAAGTGGAACTTACATTTACTGAGAATGGAACATGCTCCAGGCAATGTTAAGAAACTTCTAAAGAACAATTCATTTTATTCTAACAGCCATCATCATTTTAGAGGCTAGGAAACAGTCAGTTAAGAGATTGAGTGATAAAGTAACTTGTCCAAGGGTACACAGCTAATAAATAACTAGTAAGTAAGTAAAGTCACTCAGTCGTGTCCGACTCTTTGTGACCCCGTGGATTGCAGCCCACCAGGCTCCCCAGTCCGTGGGATTCTCCAAGCAAGAATACTGGAGTGGGTTGCCATTTCCTTCTCCAGGGGATCTTCCCGACCCAGGGATTGAACCCAGGTCTCCCTCATTGGAGGCAGACGCTTTAACCTCTGAGCCACCAAGGAAGTCCCAATAAATAACTGGAATGGAATTTAAGCCCAGACACCTTGACACTCGCGCGTCCCAGGTGGCACTAGTCGTGGTAAAGAACCAGCCTGCGCTTTGATCCCTGGGTCAGGAATATCCGCTGGAGAAAGAAATGGCAGCCCACTCCAGTATCTTTGCTGGGAAAACCTCAAGGACAGAGAAGCCTGGCGGGTTACAGTCCATGGGGTGGTGAAAGAGTTGGAAACGACTTAGCAACTAAATATCAACAACAACTGCGAGAGGATAATCTATTTCACGAAGAGGCCAATTTTCTCTTAGAGTCATAGACTCCGAACCTGGATCAGAACAAAATTCAGAAAAGACAAGCTCTACTGTAGTGGTCTCAACCTTTTTGGTGCCAGAGACTGGTTTTGTGGAGGACAGTTTTTCCACAATGGCTGGGGGATGGTTCAGGTGGTAATAAGAGGGATGGGGAGTGATGGGGAGTGGCTTGCCAGCTGGCTGCTGTGAGGGGCTAGTTTCCTAATGGGCCATGGACCTGTAATCACCTGGGGGTTAGGGGTTTGGGGTTTGGGGACCCATGCTCTAGGGAACAGAGGAGGTAC